>JANAWD010000047.1:0-120334 GCA_027627245.1 Meripilus lineatus | reverse complement strand
TTGAAACGTTGGACCTGGCACCGTTCGACGACATAGTCTACGAACCCGTCAATCCCAGTTTTGCTTCGCGAACCCCTCCAGCGTCCGAAATTCGTGGTGTCTCGATTCTGTTCTCTTGGATTTTCTTTATTTCTTCAAGTTTCGAAGCCGTGTTACTCATACGTATACACTCTCTTTCAAGGCTCACAAGATCGATACTTAATGGCGGCGAAGAAGTCATCAGGAAGGGAGCGCCCCAACATCATCAAGATTGCGTCGGAGTTCGTGCATCTTTATAATCGTGTTTATTAACATCATCGTTGTTGTTATATACCGTTCGCATGAGGGTCATCACCGTGAGAGTGAAGTCCATCAGAGAGTGGCCGGCGCACTTGCGTCGAGCCTCGGACCACATATCTTGGGCGAGAGGGATATCGTCCGAGTTGCATGACAAGCTCGTCGGAGAGGCTAGACAAAATTACACTACGGACAATGAGATTAGCCCGTTTCCAGAGCTTTCGTCGTGTAGGTTCAGATGGTACAGGGATATCCCCTACGCAGTATTCGAATAGGTCGATAAGTTCCAGTTGGTTCCGCAAGAGAGCCTGCCAAGCGTGATAATTCTCCGTCGTGAGCTTGCTGGTAACTGCAGGCAGTGCCTTCAGGAGTTTGATTTCAGCGCCGGGGCTGACCAGAGACCAATGGGGAATAGGCGTCGATGTGACGACGCGTGGAGCTGTAGTGAATGATGTCGGTGGGTTCGATGATGATAAAGGTGCGAGTGTCGGTGTTTGGATAAAGACTCGAGTCGGTCTTGGTGGTTGATCGACATCCTCGGGATTGCGCTGCGCGCGCGACTGTCTGGGACTCTCGGGTTTCGGCCGTCTTGGTCTCCTAGGTGTCTGCGGGCGTCGTTCGCCAGTGGGATTCGTCGGTGTGTGCTCCCCGGGTTCAGGACTTAGGTAATCGAGCGAGTCGGATTGCTCTGCTGGTGGAATCGTCCATTCGGCCGGTTGTAAGCCAAAATCGGGGGCTGGGATGGTTTCATCGGGGTTGCTCATGGTTCAAATGAATGTGTGGATGTATTAGATTGATGCCAGGGGAGCGCAAACTTCGCCCATAACCTGTTGATTCTAGATGATGCTAGAAGAGACACCGCAGGTGTCAACTCAGTCCGATCGATAAAGGACTGATTATTATGTACCTAGAAGAGACACCGCAGGTGTCAACTACACTAGGAGTGAGTAAGGTATAGAGATAATGAACGGATATCGAGTACTCACCTCAGTCCGATCGATAAAGGACTGAGGAGAGAAGAATGAGACGACGTGGCAACGAGAGTGCGTCGGCGCTAAGCCCGTGAGATACTACCTAAAAAGGGAAACGCGACATACGAGGGACGGAGATGAATTATTCTACAACAATTGGCGTATATCAATTTATGTGATCTTCTTGGGCGGCGGACCACCGACTCTGTTGTCCAAGAGTTTAATCCTGATGACCCACTTCTTTCTCACCCTGGAGTACATGAACTGATATTCCTTCTCGGGTCGTACCCTGACGTCGTGAAGACTGCTATGATTCACGAGGAGTCGCGCACCGTGGTCCACTTTGTTAGCAGGCTTATCCGCGCGTATGAGAGTTGTGGGGACATGGAGAACACGTACGTAAGGAGGGGGAAGATCGAGGTTGTCCCTTCGATTACGTGGTTATATCGGTGCACTCACGACGTTTTGAAGAGCGCGATGGCATTACTGACAGTGAAGCTGTCATCTCCCTGAATCCGATTCCTCTTTGCTGGATTCTAAAAAATACTGCCCTTGAATCTGTCATCACGTAAATCATACTCTTCTCTTCTTCTTAATGTACCATAAAAGCCCCAGATAATATAATCATCCTAAATTTTCAGCACAAGACCTCCTTCCAGATCTTAAACACCTTCCAAATTCGCGTTTGCACTCACCGCCACAGGCGCGCCTGTGATCTGATCTTGACTCGATCGTTGTCCCAAAGTCCTCACCCTCATTAAAAAATTCGTATCTCTGGCTATCGATTGAAGAACTCTAATCTATTGGGCGAGAAAAGTGGCTGCTTTTCTTGCTTTTCGTCGTCTTTCCCTTCCTCTTCTTCGTGTACATACTTTTCTCCCTTTCTCGACCTCAAAAGGTCTTCGTGCATCTAGGTTTCGCACCATGGCGACAGCAGAAGCAGCATCTCAAACTCCCTCGTCATCCATTTTGACCTCATTGACGGCGAACTTGCCACCACTTCCTCATGTTCCTGGAACAGAACCCTCTCGATGTGTTCTTGACTCTTTTCGTATCGCCATCGCCAAAGTCGTGGCAGATGCACTGCCAGAATTGACAGTCGAGCAGGTGTATACAGGCGTCGATTATGGCAAGAAGGGTGTCGATTTCACCATTGCGCTTCCGAGGTTTAGGCTGAAGGAAAAGGTGGACGTGTTGGCCAAGAAGGTCCTTGACAGCGTGAGCACACATCTTGGATGCCTTGTTATCGTTTTGATTTACAGCACCACCTAGTTCCAACCCAACGACTGGGTAGAAGCAGTCGTGGCCGATAAGGCATTCCTTCACTTTACCGTGCGGACGCCAACCGTCACCAAGCTCGTCCTGAACCAGATCCACGAGCTTACTAACAACACCGAGTCTGGCTCCCCTGAGTACGGGATAAACTCGACAGGAAAGGGAAAGAAAGTCGTCATCGAATACTCTTCTCCCAATATTGCGAAATCCTTCCATGTGGGCCATCTCAGGAGCACAATCATCGGCGCATTTTTGGCGAATTTGTACAAGGCTTGTGGATGGGAGGTTGTGTCATTGAACTATCTCGGTGATTGGGGTACCCAGGTACGGACGATCATCCTATTCATTTACCCTGTCACTTTTTTGCGTCAAGTTTACCTCTTCGTTTGTCGGTAGTTCGGAATGATTTCAGTTGGGTTCGAGAAGTATGGCTCCCAAGAAGAGCTCGAAAAGGACGCAATCAAACATCTCTACGATGTCTATGTCAAGATCACCAAAGACTCTGACGCTGACCCTAACGTCAAAATCGAAGCGGCTAAATGGTTCAAGCGCATGGAAGATGGTGACGAATCTGCCTTGGCCAATTGGCGGGTCTGGCGTGCTCTCTCAATCAAAAAGTATGAGGAGGAGTATGCTCGACTGAATGTGTTCTTTACCGAGTACATCGGTGAGAGTACGGTTGGGAAAGAGTGGCAGGATAAGGCTTTGGAGAGGTTGGACGAGATGAAGCTGATTGATGATCATGAGGGTGCCAAGCTTGTCAATTTGGAAAAGTGGAAGATGGGCAAGGCGGTTCTTCGGAAAAAAGGTACGTCCACATCTGCTTGGATTCTTCCATCTTCACATCCTATCAAAAGACTTCCGTATCCAACCCTAACTCCCACTCTTTATCGCTCCTTCTCACTCTCCCTCACCGCCTTCTACCTTCTACTCACTGTTCTATGTGTTCGGCCGTTAGACGGAACCTCCATCTATCTCACACGCGACATCGGTGGTGCAATCGAGCGTTGGGAGAAATACCAATTTGACAAGATGATCTATGTTATCTCGTCGCAACAAGACCTCCACACCTCTCAGTTCTTCAAGATCCTGAAATTGATGGATTTCCCCTGGGCAGACCGGTTACTTCACGTCAACTATGGGCTTGTCTTGGGTATGAGCACCAGGAAAGGTACAGCTGTATTCTTAGACCAGATCATCAAAGAAGCCGCAAGTGTTATGCACGACCAGATGAAGAAAAACGAAGAGAAATACAATGCAGTTGAGAACCCTGAAGAGGTCGCTCAGGAGATTGGTATCACTGGTGTCAAGATTCAAGATATGGCAGCGAAGCGGTACGTCGCGCATATCCCTCGTCCCTTCACAATTCCATTCAACTCACATCATCACGTCTGCCTCGTCTAATCGTTTAAACCCGGTTATCACTCATCATTCGTCCCTATTCACTTTATGCTCACTGTTCCCCGCCTTCTTTTTTCGCTCCCTAATCGTTGATATTCGCCGCCATCAGAATCAACAATTACAACTTCAACTGGGATCGAATGTTATCCTTTGAAGGAGATACAGGTCCTTACTTGCAATATGCTCATGTCCGACTTTCGTCCATTTCTCGCAAAAACCCAGAGCTTCTCCCGCTCCCGCCGCCCCTCGAGATAAACACTTCGCTCATCACGGAACCTTCTGCCCGCGAAATCGTCATGCTCTTGGGTTCCTACCCGGATGTGGTCAAGACAGCGTTGAAGACCCACGAACCGAGTGGAGTTGTGACGTTCGCTTTCAGGCTGAGTCATGCTATCTCTAGTGCATGGGAAACGGTGATCGTGAAAGGTGAGAAGGACGAACAGAAGGCGAAGGCGAGGTTGTGGTTGTACTTGTGTGCCAGGGATGTATTGGGTGCCGCGTTGAGGTTGTTGAGCATCAAACCGTTGGAACGGATGTAGTTTGTTCGCTGATTAGATTAGATATATTGCTGTCAGTCGAATGTGAACTGATGTTCTTTCAGCAGGATTCAATGAACCGGTGTGAAGGTCTTCGTAGGCGTACGCGCCTGTTCGATCACATTGGTATGCACCATGACCCTCGTACTGGAAGCGTGCAGAGGGTACGACGTTACGTGGGTACCATGTGCTTGGCGGAAGCAGTCTCCACACCATGGAATAACTGGACAGTGGAGAGTTTGGGATGCTGGGTACTGTCCATGATCAATTCATCAGGAAGAAACGCACTGAGAACGGGTGCTTTAATTTCAAGCTCGCTTGACAAACCCCATGAGCACGACGGGTTCTTCGTTCCATCATCGGAGAACCCGAGCAGTAAGCATTGACACAACCCATCGTTGCGATTACTGCTTGTTTCTGCAACGTCGTCGCATCACGAGTGTTCTCGAGCATTGGCGAAAAAAAAACTTTCCAATTACCGTGGGGCAGAACGGGGTAGACATCTCCATGGTGGTTGATCATTCGCGAAAACCACCCCATTCATCAGTGTGTCCTCACAAAGCAACGCAGTCATGATGCTATTCCGCCGGGACCCTCGGGCACGGATGCGAATGGGCGGCGGCTTGGTTGTTGATCTATCCCAGGAAACGACGCAGTTTTCTGCTTCTCATGTACGATCAGTCTTTCCCTCACTTCCCTTCGAACCTCCGGAGTTGTCCAGGAACCCATGAACCCTTGACGCGACACGACACACGAACGTTGCAGCGCCCAAAAATACTCATCACGAAGATGCATGTTCGAGCTCGAGTAGCTCTGGGCCCCCCGGGATCGAGAGAAATAGTGGTGTGGGATACATTATACACCATTTTCCCTTTGTTCAGGCGCCGTGGACTGACTCTGGACCGGTTTTGTGGTAATTGTTGGGAGTTGGGCTACTAATGCCTGACATTGGAACTCCACTCACGGAGCTGAGGACGTTCCGTTTGACGTGCTATGACTTATTCGCATTCGATGCGCTCCCCAGATTCTTGGTTGCTGGAATGTCAATGTGGCCAATGCTATATGGGGACAATGTATAAACAATTCTGGGGAAAAATATAGTTTGCATTCCCTCAGGCTGTTGTATCGGACACTGCGCGTATGCAATGTCCGCAACATCTCGTAGATGTTCCGGTCCGGAATGAACAATCATGAGACCACTCGAGAGGTTAAGTTACGTACCTCCTCAACCCACAAAACGTCTTCCATTCTCGGTTGCGTCGTAAAATCAGATTCGTTGCAGAAGGGGGAGTCCAAGAGAGGGTGGAGTAGAGGCCTGGTCAGTTTTCGCGGGATTCTTGCTGGAAGGACTTCGTCTGATTGGAGTTGGGTCCTCCACCTGGAATTTGATCTACTGACCTCCATTGTTCTCATACTTGGCGTCGCCGGGGCGGCAGGAATTAGTTCAATCACTGCCATCCTCTGTCGTTAGAAATCAGGGGGGGTCGAGGAGGCCGTGACAAAAGCCATGGGCTGGTCCGGACCCAACGGGCTGTAGGGCATTAGAGACAAATTTGATGGTAAGATCTATTTCCGCGAAACACGGAATGCGGAAACATGGTACAACTGACCATTTGACCCGCGAAGAGGTACATAGGTTAATTAGTGTGAACATGTTACCTCAGGCTTGTGGGACTCTAAAGCTCTAACCTTTCTGAGAGATGGGTTTTGAAGGGTTATTCAGCCAATCAGATGACCATCTATTGCAACAAAGTGGCTGCGCTCTTCCAAGCCTTTGAACAAGTTGTCCTGGAAGGATCCTTAACATTGAAATGAGCGTCATACCATTCTTCTGCCGCCGTATCCGGGGTCGGAAAGACTGACCTAGGCTCAACTTCGCACTTGAGTTTCCAATATTGTCACATGAAAGGTGTGGTCCGTCTGTACGAAACGCAATGAGAAGTTCATATCACTCTCCTTTCCGCCAGTTTCGTGAGATCAGCACACTTCCGAGTTGGTTGTGGCAGATCTCATAAGAATTGCGTGAGTTGCGCCGTAGTAGGGCATTGGTCGGGAGAAGAACTTCCTCGCTCATTCTTGGATCCAAGAGACACTTTGCATCAGAAGCAATCTGTATCGCAAAACACTTGCAATAAGTAGACAGTGCGGTTGTGTGGTTATAGTGTAGGGATTGATGACCACGTGTGCCCAGGAACCCAGATACCATCACTGATGCAAGAATCAGTGGGCTTGTTCCTGCGTGGCATTGTGTCCCCACATCCAAATGCTTGACAGTCGTGGGTGAGAAGACCGTGTCAAGTTTAATCAGCAATCTTCAGTATATGAATGCGAGAGCTCATCGGGACATGAAGCAAACTACCAAGTGGCGAAGGAGCTCCGGACTGTCGAGGAGATCGGTAACATGACTTCAGATGGTGGCTTGTACATTGAATTGTGAGACGACTCGGTGATACTGTCAAGCGGTCTTGAACATTGAGCGGAACGCGCGGGGCTAGTCCAAATCCATGTCGGTGTTTCCAAGATTAGCACGAATTACTCTGCGCGACACCCTCCGTGGCTGGTGAACACGTCTTGGTCATTCTTCCTGATTTGATCTAAGTTTACCCACGAATTCCCCAGAATCAGGATGCGAAGGTAGAATAGCCGACATTCAACAGTTCACCGTCCGACGCCAGACTGCAGTGACGATTGGCAACGCTGGGTATTGCAAACCTTTTGAAGTCGACGGTACTACCAGATGAGGCATTGACCTGTCACAGGCAGGAAAGCACCGATGAGGAGACACGGTGAGGGCCGGAGAAGGTCTGCCAAAGTATATCAATGAGGACAAAACACCATCGAATAACACACGTACAGGTATGCTCTTCCGTTGCGGTTTTTGCCTAAGAATCACCTTTCTCAGATTGCGTGAGAAATGTCAATTATTGAGAACACAGAACATCTGACGCGTTTCGCAAAGGGTTTGAGCACATAGGTGCATTAACAGCACTGGATATTGTTTGAGTCGTTTTTTTGGGGAGCCACGTTATGAGCGGCGCATCTTCCAATCCGAGTCCGATTGACGATATCTGGCTTGGCGGATCGCCCAGGGAGTTGGGCCGGAGCGGAGACTCGTACAAGGGTGCCTATCCTGATGGTTTTCCGGTAAGTAGACGAAAATGCACCTATGCCATGTCTTCTCACCCCTCTGCATTGGCGTATAATCACCTCTCACCGCACGGATATCCGACCCCAGCACGTCCGTGAGATGAGGGCTTGTATTGATCACCTGTGTGGCAAGTTCACAGAAATATTGCACTTATTGACGTGTACCGAAACGTGCTATACGAAAGCCTTACTTGTCAGTACCTTCCGACTTCGATCCCGAATGGACCCACAAGATGTCGGGATCTGTTCCCAGAACTTGACAGGGTCGATTCGGGGTTGATCAAGCGAGGCCTGTGAGAATATATGACATAATAATCAAACGCCGGCGTTGTGGCGCCTCGGAATCATCCCCCTTTGGAAATCGTTTGCTTTATCTTTGCTGGCAATTCGAACGCAGCTCAGAAGAATAACGCTAACTTACAAACAATATCCTCCTTTTGCGACCATTCCCATCTTCCTTCTTTCTCGCGCTGACTTCTTCTGATAATCTCCAGATATCGCGTAATCATCCACCTGTTTGCAATGATCATTCAACAAAACTAGAGGAGTAGTCTGGAGACACTGGCGTTTAAACAACTTCTGGTTCGGCCCTTTGGGGTACTGTACTCCTCTCGGTGTCGAGTCAGCAAAAGCTCGGTATTTTCGTTGATCGTGTCTTCGGAGCATAGCCTATCCGTTGGCTGTACAAAGGACGAGACAGTACATGCCACATATTTGACTTCTCATGACAGCTCAAAGGGCGTTCCATCAAAGGCCGGACATATTGGCTTTCTGTGATGAGACAACCAACGTTGGTATACCAGTATTAGGTACTACGATTCTCACATTGACCCATACTGACCCCAAAGTGCCGAACTAAAGCATCCCAAAGTGGCTGACCAACATCGCGATTCAGTTCTGGCCCTTTTCGTAGGTTTCCAAATGTCACGCCACTAACGTCAGTGTTCTGAAAGCTCCGAAAGGAAGTACAAACGCAATCTAATGCCCCTACTGGAATTATTTTCCGGACAGTGCGCAATGCCAGTGAGGCAACTCATAGGGAAAGTCGCGAAATTGGAGCTTCAAGTTCTCGGAGAAAATTTCCTGTAACGACAACTCTCTTGGCGGTTTTTAGAAGTTCTGGTAGGTAATATTATGGGTCCCCGTTTCCAGGGTGAAACTGATCAATACTCTCCTCAGGCGCCATTACCTCCGATCATGTGCTATCCCACTGCCCTGATCAGAGTAGATGTCTACACTATTCTTGTATCCGGTGTGCAGACCGCATGACGGGTCTTCAGGCGAGCAATTACAACTCGCCTGTTGTATTCCCTTCCTTGGTGGAATCCTGCCTACTCTGGCAAGAGCTCGAGTCCTCAATCACAACACAGGCTGAACAGAACTGGCCATGGTTCGGGGGTTGCAAATCAGAATGTGGGGAAGATGGGGCGTTTATACGCTTTGGGTGCCTGGACCAAAACGAATACCCTGTGACTTCGGGCCTGTTCCACCGTTTGGGTTGCAGAGCGCTTAATATGGTACAGGACTAACTTACCGACAATGTGAGTGCTCAAGAATCTTACATCATCATCCAAAAGCTCATCCGGGAGTCATTCCAAGGCCGTCCACGAGTCCCTTGCTGCATCACTGTCCGACAAGTCGTCGGAATCTGGTTTGGCGCACCCTGGTGATATTTAAACGAGCCATGAATCTACTCATACCTCAGTTCCCACTTCAATTCCCTCCCTTCCATCTCATAACTCACAAACATCCCAAAGACTCTTACTTGACAATGTCTGCTCCTGCTCATACACCCGCTCTCGACGTTTATCTCGCTCGAGAGAACGGCGAACTTGTACTTCGTCAAGGAATCAATCCCCTCCAGGGGACAAATTCTGATAAACGCATCCTCATCATTGGTGGTGGCGTAACTGGCATGACAGTGAGTCGTACCTCTTGACACGCCATTCATATGCTCACATCGATACTCGTAGAATGCTTGGGCATTCTTAGATGCTGGCTATTCTGTCACCGTCGTTTCTGACCGATGGGCATCCTTGGATAACCGTATCACCTCCCAAATCGCTGGCGCATTGTAAGTTCTCAGGAAAGTCTTCGTTTTCTGGTTTCGTTAACATTGTTTCAGGTGGGAGTGGCCCCCGGCCGTCTGTGGTCAGCACACTGACGTGATTTCGCTCGAACATTCGAAGAAATGGTGTCTGTCGACATACCGCATCTTCGAAGAGCTCATAAGGATTTTCCCGTCCCGCGAGCTTCCCTACCATGGCATCAAAATGCGAATGGCCAACTTCTTCTTTGATACCCCCATCGAGGAAAAACCCGGCGATTACCACAAGATGAAGGAGATTGAAAGCATCAAAGATGTGAATGGAAAATTTAACCCTTTGAGCTGGAATTTTTTTGACTGACTGACGTACTATTACAGATTCGGGGCTTTAAGCGTGACCCCACGCTCGTCAAGCAGCACGCCGTCAACCAAGAAGCCGGTGTTGTCGACTCCTATCAGCACCTCTCACCCGTTGTCGATACCGACAGCTACATGTTGTGGTTGCGCTTCCTCATCGCGACAAAGGGTGCACAATTTGTCACTGATCACGTTGCGGGAGATCTCATCGATTCGGAGGATAAATTGCTGCAGCACTACGGTGCTCACGCAGTCATCAACTGCACCGGTCTCGGGGGTCGCGAGTCTGCCTCCGACAAAACAGTATATCCATTGCGCGGTGCCCTCATCAGGGTTGTCAACGATGGCACAAAATTCCCCAAAGTAACCGAAGCCTTAGTCGTCGCCCACGACTACGAAAAGCGAGATGAAGATGGTGGTATCGTCTTCATTGTTCCTCGCAATGACCGCACTTTGATCCTGGGAGGTGAGTAGGACCTAAGATTTTCACGCATCATCCTTTTTCCCGACATTCTTCCGGAACCGAAAACTCTGCATGTGCTCACTTTGATCTTTTTCCAGGCCTCGCACAAGCGGGTCAAGACAAGCTCGATCTCACCATTGACAGCCCCGAAGTCAAGCGCATGCGCGAAAGGTGTAATCGCTTTGTACCAGGGTTGGAGAATGCCGAACTTGATCCAGAAGCCGGCTTTGTTCAGGGTCTTCGTCCTCTACGGGGTCGAAATGTCCGAGTTGAGCGAGAACTCAGGACAAAAGCCAATGGGGAAGCCAGCAGAATCATTCACTCCTACGGTCAAGGAGGTTCTGGGTTCACTCTATCATTCGGGTGTGCTGCTGATGTTGTTAGGTTTTTGGAGGAACTCGACGCCGGGCTTCCTCCTAAACCGATGCAATTGTAAGCGTTAGAAGTCGTTATGTATATATTGTAATTTTAAGCCATCTGAGTTATGATCATTTTGTCAAATATGACCTTTGGGGGTTTGTCACATTATTGCGAGGTAGACCGAGGCTTCAAGCTTCAACTTGGGATGCAGTGGATACTTTCCTCGGGCAAAAACCCAAAATCAACGGACCGAATGTTCCAGGAACCGGGAGCCGCCGTCCCCGCGCCACGATGCCATCGGCTTGATGCCGAAGTCCAACAACGCCTGCAAGCGCCTGCCGTTTTTCTCAACTCCAAAGTTCAAGCACCTCGAAGCTCCACTTTCTCTTCCGTGGAGGATGTGTGAGACTTACCGTAATATTGGCCAGCTAACCAGGCAACACGACCTTACTAGAATTCTGCATGGCCAGACCCTTCACTAAAATTCTTTCTGATGATGATTTTGTGTCATGGCGATCTCTTCTCCGACCTTGAGGTCCGTGTGTTTTGTATTCTGTACGAACTCGTTGACATCTTTGACTAGGCATCGGTGATTCTTCGCACCGCATGACTCGCATATACCATCTGTCATCGGGCAATCAGTCCTCGATGAGAAGAAATCGTGCTCATTCAGTTCACTTAGGTCCGTTCCTTTCTTCGTCACTTCGGGCAGGATAAGGCAGTGTAGCTTCCACCCAGGAACCACTTTGCGCAGCACAGTCGGGATAAAAATAGTTGGAACCAAAGTAGCGCACGCCGTTTCTGGAGTATCGAACGATTGGCCATATTCGTTGTCGGGATTGGGTTATCATGGCTACCGTCAGTCAATCATGCTGGCAATGCGACAAGAATTTCGGATCGGATCCCTTTGAAGGTATCATAACTGTACTTAAATCGCTCATCCCGGGGAGTGCCAGGAACTGCGCGCACTTACATGACTGGCACTGCATCAACAGCATCACGATCGATCCAAGATACGGAAATAGAAGGCGTCAAACTTTGTTCCAGCGCAAATCAAGGAGCTACAATATCTCCTTGACTTCGGCATCTAGTTTCGACACGAGTTCTCCGTCGAAGAATCTGCGGGTTCTCAGGAGAATCGACTCCGTACACTAAATTTCACCCTCAACTTCAAGAAAATCTCCACTATACGTACACGTACTCACGATAACCCGCTCATGCCTGGGCCAGTTGGATACCCATGCCGTTGCTGAGGTTCGCACTCTCGGAAATTAATTATCTCCCACACTCCAAATCCTCGTGCATGAACGCTCACAGAATCGAATTGTAGGAGTGATTTCTCCTCCAGAACGTCGCTCTGGGGCCTCACTGGAAGTACTGAGTTGCACTGGCGACTAAGCAGCCTCTATGGGCGAGCTACACCAGTGTCTTTCACGCTACGCCACAAAGAATCCGCGGTGTATTTCAGGCACGAAGCAGGTCGAAGGGAGAACTCTTCTCCAAGCGACGAATGTCCGTCTCACCCCGGACGTTCACGCAATGTATACCCTGTTTCTGCAGGCGTAGTGTGTTGTACGTGATTCAGCGCAAAGACTCCAGCGAGTTTCGTATGATAACGATCTGTTCACGCTTTCCCCGAGCCACGGGCGGGTACAGGAACGAATATCCGCGGACGTGCGTGCCAAGGCTTTCTCGCGATGAATCGACATGACTCGTATTATCTTGTGTTTCATGTGTGCCTCATTGCTTTCGTGGACTACTGTGACTGCCGTATACGATTCAGACGAAAGAGATCTTCCCAACATTGGGGAAAGCAACACCCGGGATAAGGGCCGACAACAAGAATTTGGCGTCAATTTATCCTCTTCCTCCGTTACCACCGTCGTCTGACATGAGTATCTCGATCGGAGGCGATTCTGCAGTCTGAGTTCGAGAGTTGAAGATCAACGTTCCGGGGGTGAAATCTCCAAAGGAAGTTCTCGAGTTCTGAATCCTCAGATTCAGGATCACACGAGAACCCTTCCCACACAATAAACGGTTTCTCGGTGTCAATCGTATTAAATTGTGAAACAGACTGCACCAACCCCACAAGGAATTTCAGTCAAGAACCAACTATCCCAACTATTCGAAGATATGACGATCCGAGATATGAGAAAATGGCTCCATATCGATATGAAATGCGTACAAAAATTAGAAGCCGTTCCAAGGTCCGCGAATAGTGCTTGAGGCTACGATGAAAACAACGAGGAGGGTTGCATGAGCATGGTATCAATCGGAGTGGCATCTGACACCAAAATGTTACGTTACGTACTTGACTTGGCAACATGATGGACCCAAATGCCATCCTTCAACATGTCACCGACAATGGAGCGAATTCCTAGCTTTCGAGATAACATCGCATGGCCTTGTTTGGATTCAAGGATAGTAGCGAATAAGCGGACCATGTTAACTTTGCCCTAGTATAATATCAATTTTCCGCGAAGCTGTATAGAGAGAGATAAATGTCGGGAAAAGATAAAACCTCCAGATGTATTCCACCTTGTAAAGTCAGGTGGCGGCGATGTGTTCATGAACAAACCTCTCTCGATGTATGTGGAATTTGACCTACCTCCGTTAAGGAATTTGATAGTATGTCATGTGTCTGAAGTGACAGTGCACTCATTTGACCCATGTAATGAGTTCAGACATAACCGAGAGACAAAAACTTACCACGTACCCAGCTATTTGTCGTGATGTAATCACGGTCCATATTCGAACCAAGAGTTCGCTTCAAAACATGGGAGTTAGTACTGGTACACCTCCCCAGAGGACCCGCCAGTAGCACAACCCGGCACAGAATAATCCATCCACAAATTTAAGGGCTTCCCAAAGCCAATTGCAATGCGATTGTATCTTCGTAAGACTTCGGAGGTGGTCCATGATTATTAACCCCTCGTAGGAATACAGTAGTTGGATTGCTGAATTTACAGAGAATCAGCGCCTCAAGAGACATTATCGAACATCAGAATTCATACCTCCTGGAGTCTTACGGCTTACAATAATGTCCTGTGTGGTACTTAATAAGTTTATGACGGAAATAGAGCGACCCCACAAGTCGAGCCCCACACCCTCCGATCAGAGAGCTACGAGGCTCGATATTGGGTACAGATAACCATCACACCGGTTCGCAACGGGAGTGACTCGAAAAGAAGCAAGTTTCTCGAATGCCACGTCAACACTGGATCCTCAGGGAGATCTGAAACGTCAATGTAAGGCAAACGTTCTCTAAATGATCGGTTTAAAAATGGACGCACGGAATGGCTTACGGCACTGTGTTTCTGAAGGTCAATAGAGTCCTCCATTCGGCAGAGTTGGTATGGTGGGGCTGGTGGTGCAAACACCGGTTTCTTTTACGAATCCTTGATCAATGGTCTTCGTCGGGTCGGAAAAGGACGATAATCGGAATTCGAAGAATTTAGTTGCATGAGCTTGACTGACAATCCACGGCTTAAACGATCAATAGAGTTTGAACTCTACTATGACGTCGTGCCTTGGGTCACAGCACCATAGGAAAGCGTACAGATCTCCCCTTCACTGAGTAGCCAATCATCCCTGTGTCCAGAACTACATTCATGATCTGTTATACAGTGGAGGTTGCAGGGTCAGCAATTGGATGTCATGGGTCGTCGTACTGGGCGTTGACTGGGTAATAACATATCGAGAGTCATGCGCTCGTAAGTGGATTATTGTTGCGATCCTGGGGTAACATTTATCACTGCGTTGTCTAGAAGCAGAAAATGCACCTACCACAGAAGAATCGATAGCCATGAGTCAACTATAGGTGTAGCAACATATCAGCGTAGAACCGAACGCGGGTATGGGTGGAGTTGTCATCCACTGGAGAGATATCTTGGCGGAGGGTTTATTGGATAGAGTCGCAGTTACAATATTGACGAGAATGATAGATGAAAGGCCCACATCTTCGACATCGGCTCGATGATTCCAATTGTGAACAGGCAGGAATCGTTGGTGCCCCAAATGAAAGACCGCAAGATACGGTGGGCCATTTGCGTGAAGGCAAGCCTGAGAACAGACAAGTGGCGGAAGTCTGGATGAAGACGCAGCCAATGAGAAGAGGCGGCCTAGGCCCCCGGAGGGCCCCGAGGAAAGCGCCCAAAAGTTCGATCCGAAGACCGAGGTGCCCAAGTTTCCGACAAATCTCAGGGCGACATTTAGGTGACAACTCATCTCATCCTCCTTCGTATGGCCAATTGCACGAAATATGGCACGGCTAAGAAAGATATGATTCACGAGCAGTAGTAGATAAAGGAAGCATAACGATGTATGCTTGTGTGTTTCAGGTGAGTAGTCTGATCTTGTTCTTCATGTCCTCGACCTTACCCCATCACTACGCGAGTGTAGGTCCTTGTATCATCTTGTTCATGTCGGCTACGTGTTTCTACGCTTTCCCTACATTTCTTTTTGGCGATATAGCCCCAACACCATACTCGAAGTTACCGGACTAAAATCCAAGAAGGTTGCCAGGTACCAACTTGTACCAATTTCCACTTGACATGACTACCTCGCCCTGGTTTCAATTTCGATCCTGACACGAGGAAGTTTTCCACTTGGATCCTGTGACGATCCTTGTCCTTTCCGCATACACCATTCGACAGTAGTCGGGCTCCGTCGAAGACAACAACAATGGTGTCCTTATGGTTTGCGGCACCGTAAGGTCAGGTCCCAGGAGTAAGTACGTTGCACAGGCGAGATGCGAATGCTTCAGCTTCTTGTTCTCCGAATTGTCATCCCGACCCTGACAGTTCAACAAGCAACTTAAAAACTCTATGGCGCGCTTTCGATCTTCCACAAACCTTAGTTGGCACCGCTCATGGCTACCCCATCCTCAACAACAAACCTTCGGCTCACTCGATTCCCACCCGAGATCGATGACTTCATTATTGATCTCATTGGTTACGGCGAAGACGATGGAAAGGCCGCATGGCTTCACTCGTGTAGCTTGGTTTGCAGCTCTTGGGAATACCGAGCTCGTCCACACATCCTCAGAGTCGTGCGTCTTGGGAACATCGACCACGTCAGAGGCCTGCTGGACGCTCTCTTGCGAAAACCTCATTACAGGTCTTTCATCAAGACACTCAAGTTGCGGTGTCCCGAAAGGGATCACCTTTCTGAGTCGGAAAAGAAGGCTCTTGATATCGATTCTACTGCATGGCTCAGCAGAGCAATCATCGCGCTCCCTACGCTGTTGCCTAACCTCCACAGGCTGGAGCTCCATCGATTACCAGGGCCTGAAATGATGGAAAAATCGTTCACCAGCTACTTCGGTAATTTCAAGAACATTCGATCACTCAGACTGGAACACCTCACCGAACAAACCTGCTACGAGATCGTTCGTATCATCAACGAGTTTCCGGATCTCCGCTCTCTCGAGATCTCCGACTGCTCTTGGACACAGTTCGGACGGCCCGGTCAATTAAAACAACGTCGTCTTTCCGAAGTTTATTTGGACCTTCGCCCCGACTTTGAACGGATAATGTCAGCATGGATGTCCAGAAGCGATTCATTGTCTACCCTCCGTTCTCTTACATGGCGGTCTAATCAAGAATCAAGCAGTCAATTTCTCGAACTCCTCGCAGGTTGTGCAAACACTCTACGCGAGGCAACCATGACGATTGACTTTCCAGAGGACCATCATCGTGAGTAGCTGCACAAACCGCTTCCGCTATTCACCTTTTACTGAGAATCACATAGCTCAGGTCCCACCCCTCGGAAAACATGAAGTACTCGAATCCTTTACTCTCGACGTCCGCCAACCCTTGTCGGACGACGTACTCTACTATTTCGCTGAAGTCATGATAGACCTGCCCATGTCCGTTCGGACGGTCCGATTAATCTGCAACGAAAACTTCAACGATGTCTTCATCCCGCCCGGTCGTTTGCACTGGGAGTTATTATTCCTTGGATATGAGCAGTCAAACCTGTCAGATATCCAACGTTTAGAGATCTACTCACGGTACCCGCAAACGGTGGATTATACCCAAATCGACGAGTATCTTAGGGGTGTGCTCGACAGGCTTTACCTCCGAGGAGTTGTATGGTGTGTACATCGTCTTTCAGGTAAGTTCTCGATCATCTCGTGCGTTGTACTCGATACTAAGGCGATTTTTTCTAATAGAGACGTCGGGGTTACTGCATCACAAGGTGATGCCTAATTTACAGGACCGGATAGAGTATCTGAGGATCAATGATCCGACTTTTCAAGCTCCTGGCTAGCGATGGGCCGGGACTCGGAAATTGGGTGTCCGAGGAGGAAGGCATTGATTTTGGCCGCATCATTGGAAGAGGATCCTTGTGGAGGCGGGGGTTCGGATAGGTTAGGATGAAAGAGGACAATAATTAATGTTATGAAATAAACTCCTCGAGAGGAAGCATCCCCCGCATATATCTACCAAATAGCACTTTCAAAGAATTATACGTCTCTCTTTATCTTATCTCTATCACCGCGCGATTGAAGTTTGTGCAATAGCCATACACGGTTGACGAAAGGTTGGAGCAAGAGCCCCTTTGGAGAAGGACCACAGCAACATCCGGGGTTCCAGGAGTCAAACAGCGAGTCATCCGAGTCCTCTGTCGCGACCACCGCCTTCTGATAGCGCATCCGCAATTATGAGCGATGACGGTTTCACAATCTGAACCCGGGTGTTGAAGATTATCGTCCCGTCGGACTGCCCCAATCATCCCTGTGGCCAGCAGCGCATTTTCGTTACATCATACAGTGGAAGTTGCAGGCCCAGCGAATCGTATGTCGTCGATCGTCGTACCGGGAGTTGGACAGGGGAAGACGGTACGAGAACCGTGCGCTCGTAAATTTATGATGGTATGCGATCCCTGCTCGATAAAGTCAGTCATTCGAAGTGATTGAGATAACGCTTGGCATGGGGCACATAGGGCTAGAGAGGGTGAACATACCACCGACGAACTGATAGCCGCAAGCCAACTATACGCGAAGCAATGTGTAAGACTGAATGCAAAGGCATGTCAGGATTGAACCCACTGAAAGAATATCTTGGATGAAGGTCGATCGGATGTAACCTCGACGAGGAAATCTATGAGAGTGATAGCTAAAAACTCATTTCAGTCAGCATAGGCCATTTTCAAACGACGTCTGAACATACCCACCGAAGGTGCAAACGTAGACCCAGACACCCTCTCGCAGCATGATGTAAAACAACGATGGAATATGAGCGTCCTCGGACAACGCTGAGCCTCGCCAAGATCCCCGGATTGTCAGGACAAAGAGGATTGCGTCACAGACCGCACTGATTAACCTAAGGTTTTTGGGGTATGAGGAGCTGCTGAGTAGGACAAGAGAAATAGGGAGACTGCACCAAGGGAAAAAAGACGTGACCGGATTATGAAGGTCTATACAGCTCCTATTTAGTGTGATACGTCTCGCGACGAGGATTGCATCAACAATGTTTCCCACGATGAACAGTATGACGAATGAGGTGAAAATCACGATGATAATGGCCCTTTGTCTGTATAGAGCATAAACTGAGATGTTTGGCAAGATGAGTAGACGTTCCACAAACAATTTGAAGGAATGTTAGGAACACAAAATCCGGATAACTTACCCCGAAAGATGAGTATGATTTCCAGCGCCAGCAGCAGAACCGAGTCTCCAATTGATTGATAGACGAATAAATGGTAACAAAGGGATGGAGAGGGTTTAATTGCGGAGATGATATTGGGTAACGTGATAAGCAGCGCACTAGTGAATGTACAGAGTCGTCAGCCGTAATGGAAGGGTCAAGACCGTGCCGGAGAGTGAATACCTAATCTGAATGAGAGGATAGTATCGAATGAAGAGGTAAACAATCACCGTCCATGTTAATTTTGTTCTGCACGCCGATTAATTCAGCCCTTGGATATGACCAAACAGAGAAGTAACAATACTCACTGCCAGATATATTGTACCTTGAGACGACATTGACGCAAACAATGAATAAAATGGCCCACAAATCAGCAGTCCAGAATTACAACACGCATGGAGTAAGGGACCAACCTCTTCAGGGAAGCTCAGCAATGTGTCGTACACCTGAAATGCGAGCGCACTCACTTCGTCGTGCGATCAATTATGGGTAGATAGTACGCACAAATCCTACTCACCATGCATCGAACCTATCAGTTGGCTTGTCGCAGCATCCATCATGGGTCGGTAGTCGACGTAGCTTGCGGAACCTTCTCGAGAGAACGCCTGCTTCACTCAAGAAGTAAACTCGTCTCGTCACTCTTCGTTTTGTTTATAAATAGTCGATTGTACCATGGTCCTGCTAAGTCCTACCTCTGGCTCCGATCCGATGCGTTCCGTTCTACAAGTCGACGTCTCATAGATAAGCATTTTATGACACTAGAACATGAGAGATGAGTCAGAAAATGGAGCACTCTTTGTAGCGTGACAGACCTGTCCGATGCGTCTCGCTCGTATATTGAATTTCGCACAAATTCCCGGGTCATGAAGCTTTGAAGACCGGGCATTTGCTGTCAAGCGGTAACTTTGAATCCGCCGTGGTGACGGAGAGCTTCCTGAAACAAGTATGCAGACTCGGAAGCAATCCTTTCCCCGCCCCGCGGTTTTCAAGTCCAAGTTCGTGTTGACTCTTCGAGACACCCGTCCCCGAATCCATTCCTCGTGTGTCTCGATGACGAATATGCGATCTAAGGCTCAGAGTAGGGATAGAATTTGGATAGAACAACGGGACGTTGTCAGAGGAAGAGTGCAGTGAAGACTTTTTCGCTTGCTTCCTGTTTTGAGTGACGAGATGGCTCGGGGATGGCAAACAACGCGACAACAACGCGTCGGTGGCGCTGGCCCGACTCCGAGTGGTCCATCTGCAACTAGCACGGCGGAAATCATCATCTTACACAGTGATGAAGATTACTTCACATCACTGAGCGATCAGCAGGGTTGGCTCTCATCACACCTAGCTCTGAGAGCCATGGCCACTCTTCAAACTTGACAACTCAGTCGTGTTGAGGCTGGCACTGTTGCTGACACTGAGGTTGCGAGAGCCCCCACGCCGAATAAAACTCTCGCTGGTTTGCTTACTTTCGCTTTGAAATTACTGTATTTAAGTACTATGAAATAGAAATACATGGACGGGCTCAGGTTCCATCATTAGAAAAAGACTGAAGCAATGGTCCCTCCAGATCAGAGACGGCAACAGTATTCAGGTGTGAAGCCCTCTGTCATCAATGTTACCTTCTGGGGGTATCTCTCTAATCAAAGACAGTTCCGTAGCCTGAACGTGAGCACTGAAGACCATTGATCCGAGGGTGGTATCCCCAAACGAACTTCTTAAGCTCTGAATCCTCAGATTCAAAATCACGCGAGAACCCTGCTCAGATAACAAACAATTCGTTAGTGTCCCTCATTTTGGGTTATGAGACAGTCACAATTACTTACTCCGCAAGAAGTCACAGTCAAGAACCAACTATCCCAACTATTCAAAGACGGGACGACAAGGGAAATGAGATATAGTCCGCGCATCAATGTGGACACCTACAAGAAATATACGCCATTCGCTGAAGGTAGGGTAGTTGCAACGACAACACAAACAACGAGAATGGCTAGACAAATCCTCAAATGAGTCCCATTCTCTGCCGTGAGAGATGGGTGCATCACGTACATGTCATCGCGGTATAGAGAAAAACGCCGTCTCTCAACATGACGGAAATGATGGACCGAATTCCGAGCCGTTGTGATAAAATTGTGTGTCCCCATGATCTGTATACCGTTAACACAAGAAGAACAGTATCAAATATCCCGCCGGAGACACTAATGAACAACGAAGAGCTCAGTGAATCGGATCATTGGTTTGGATAGTGAAAATACGGGAATGCACCAGAAGAAGAGTGTACTGTCTGGGGCGTTGGCGGGTACGCAGACGTTTTCGTTATTGGTGGTTCCCATCAATTGCGTTATTTCGAAAGAATTCCAAGCGATATGGAGGACAAAGAGGACTGAAAGTGTAGCAAGAATGAGGGTATTTTTGTTAGAGAGAGCGTATACTGACATAGAACAAGATTGCGTCAGTCGCAGAAGCCGGAGTCAATAGAAAGGAAGGCCACTTACCGCGAAGAGTCAAAATGATGTGGATGGCTGATAGAAACACAATGGTGCCAATCTGTCGATAAATGACCCAACCAACACATTGCTTTGAGGTTGGAGATGTTGTGATAATATGTTCTGGTAGAAGGGCAAAAATCACGCTATTCCGACCGTGACGACGCAATAGATTGAGTACGTCCATTTAGGGAGCACCAAGTGGATGTTGAGTTACCTCGTTTGTATCAGAGGATAGTATCGGATGAAGAGATAGGCGAACATGGACCATTTTGGCTTTGTGCTGGACCCTCACGGTGATGAATGGACATCTATACAGAAAAGCCGAAAAACGATCACCTCCAGATGTGGTCCACCTTGAACGTTTGGGGGTTGCGAAAAGGATATCAATAAGTTTTCCTGGAACTCTCAGAATTATGGATTTGGACTCACTTCGGTCGGGAAGTTGGATAGGATGTCGCAGATCTGAAGTGTGAGCGCGCTCCCTTGAGTAATAAATTGAGCCCAGTCGTAGAACACTGTAACGAGGGCTTACCACGTGCCCAGCCGTCCGTTTTGATAATGCCATGGTCCATGTCCTGGGGCAGGAGCTCTCTGAAAAACGATGTTCACAGGACAAGTAGCATACCTTGCACGAAGAACCGCAAGGAGGACACTGTGCCTGGGTCATTCGGGGATGAGTGCATAGACTGAAAACCTCTCCATAATCAAAGTGGGAATGTTCCTGTGTCTTATGTAAGATCGGATAGTTGGTCTGCGATTATGAATCCTTCGTAGGAACGTGGTCATTGGATTGCTCGATCTACAGAGTACCAGCGCCTCAGAGACGCTACAGGTCATCCGAGTTGGGGACTGCCAAGAGTCTTCTGATTTACAGCGTGTTGTATTGTGTACGCTCAGCATTTAGAGGCTCTATGCAGATAATAGAGTGACTCGACCTCGGATCTCACACATAGAAAGAGCTACGGCGTCCGATACTGGGGCGAAATCATCATCGCACTGGCTTTGCAACCGTGGTGACTCGGAAACAAGAAAGTTTCTCAGACATCAACTGGACGTTTTGTGATCTCGGGACGGTGCTATACATCAGTGGCACTGACTGTGAGACCAAAGATGTTCTGCCAGTGAATAGTTGGAAGGCCGCATGAAGAAAAGCTCCTTCTTGTCCACAGGTCGATCGGCCCTGCTGGAATCAGCACCTATGAAACATACGAGATTATCTAGCAGTTTCGTCTGAATAGAGTATCAAGTAGGTAAAGTAGTCATACAATGTTGGGTTGACGCACTGGGAAAGTACATACTCCCTTGTCTCAACATCCGTAATAACGGGTTGTGTCGGCTGCTCTCGGGACACTGGGTGATCAAGAGCATCAACAATAATGAATATCTCGGACTACATTATATCGCATAGGGAGGATGAGGTCTTCGAAATGGGGAGGGAGAGAGGAGATGGACGGAGGAGCAAAGTCGACGACCAGGCTTGGGGAGTGTTACCGACTTAGGCGCCTCGTATTTTCACACGGTCAAGTTCGAGTATTGCTCATGGATTCTTCGAGTTTTTCCCGCCTTCCACTGAGAATACATCCTCCTTTTCCCTCTCCCTTCCATTTTATCTCGTCATTCGCCCCTGCGCCTGCGAATCCTCGCATTTTCTCTTCCACAGTTTTCAACCGTTTCGCAACCTTAGCTACACCCCCCTTGTCCGAGGTCATTCAAACCACAACGCCCAATCAAAAATCCGAGACATGACTGGAACAAAAGCAAGAATCGGTACCTTGCTTGTTTTCCGGGGCCTTCTATGCTCTCTTTTGCAGTGCGGGGTCGAGGGCTTGGGTCACAAATCGAAGCAAACGAACGTCGGAGCAATTCGGTCCTCGCCAGATTGACCGACGTGTTGGACATCGGATTAGTCACTGTCGTCGAATTGATTAGAGTCGACAAAGCTGTTCATGGGAAGGTAAGCTATGCAATCTCCGAATGTTGTTGTCCCCCTTTTGGCGCCTGCAACCTATTACTACTTTCATCCTTCAGGCCTCCCTCGATTCCCCATAATTCCATAGCGTTATCACCTCTCTTCGTCCCCTTCTACCCCGCTTTTAGGTCAAAGATCTCAGGCCACAGGAGTGGGTGGAGGTGCTATTGGCTTGAATGTGCCTTCCTCCTGAGCTCACAGTGACGTACATCTTGGCATATTCCACGATATTCTATAATTGAACGTCGAGCCCTCTGAATCCCGGTCCATTCGCCGATGTTGCAACACCAGAAGCAGTCTCTGACACGATTACCCTTGCCCTCAACCCCATGTTGCTGTGAGTCGGGGAAGCAGGGAAGGCTGGTATTAATAACCTCTTCATCCGGGAAGGCTGCGTAAGCATGACTTGTCCACGATGCATACTTCATCCCACCGAGTCCGATCGCATTGATCTCTCTGGACTGATGGGGCTCAAAGGGCACGTATATAACGCGTACTTTGTCGCCTCAGCACGGCTCTGCAGGTTTCTTGTTGCTCAGTAGTGATGAGTACGGGTCTGATTCATCCGGATGGGTTGATGCGTGGTGAGTCGTTTTTGGCTCTCCCTACTCCCTGCATCCGAATCTAGAGGTTGAATATCTTGTGTAGTGAGCGCACTCACATACTGTATCAGATATATGACATGTTGTTGAACCTCTCGACAGAGGTGAGCTAAAATCTACGCATACATTTTGCGGGGTTGATACCGATCTTTGAGCCAAGGTCGAATACATATGGCAGTACGGATCTACAGCTAGAGCTTCATGATTGATCCCCAAGCTGATATCTTTCAGGGCGAGATTGACTTGGACCGTCATCGTGTACATCTTTATTCGATACTGGCCACTCCTTTATACCAGGTACTCTACTCGCCTTGCGTGCCTTCATGGTATCGTCCTGACCCCCGATCACACGATTCCACAGTATTACATTACTTCTCTTGCCCGAGATCCTAGCTCTATCAAAACCATCCCAAAGCCAGTGCTTCCGATGGTTCATTTTTGCGATCATTGGAAGCTTGACTTCTATCCTTGCCATTCAACTCATCCTTATAGCTCGTGGTACGTCATCCTCGGTCTTGCGCTCATTTACGGCATTGTTGACTCGAGGTGATGCCTTCATTATGATTCAGTATATGCGCTATACCACAGCAGTGGCCGGCTTCTCATTGTTCTTTTGGCGTCCCTTGCCGTGTTCTCATTGGGGAATATTCTGTTGGCGCTGTATACTGTCAAGGGCGTCTCACTAGATGTTGACTGCAATCCTGTGCATATATCCATGATGTTTTACATCGCACGGTATAGTCACGACTTCGTTAATTGACTCAACTGAATCACAATTGATCAAGTGAACTTGCATTCTCAGGGTTGTTGGTTTCATATTCGATACAGTCCTTTTTGCCTTGACAATCATTGGATCGTGGCGGGATGCTCTCATGTCGAAGAGGCTTGGTGGATCGTCCTTGCTCTACATTCTGCTAAGAGACGGGATCTGGATCTACCTCAGTGTTCTCTGTAAGTTCATTGATCATCACTTGAGTCCAGTCTATCTTACACTTATGTAGCCATCTTCCTTGTCAGTCTTGTATCCTCGACTGCTGACGAGTCGTCGACCTCAAATATGTTTCATGCTTGGTATGTTCCCATTCATACGGGTCAAACCCTGATCATCCACGAACGAATCTACTGTAGCATTCGGACATGGATCTTGCCCGTCTGCTCTGCCGTGGTAAGTCAATGTCCTATGTCTTTCCTCCACAACTTCGCGCTACGACCATCACGAAATGAGTTGCTACCGTGTATTGATATCTACCATTCACAGGGATCTCATGCAATCCTCAATTTGAGGATCCGTAATTCGAGGACCGTTAGTGAATCTTCGTACACTTCGTTTATCACCGGTTTCCAAGTCGCAGAAGTGGTATCTGCGACAGACTTGGAAGCCGAACATCATGATGATACCCAGGAACGAGTGATGTCTATCGCCTAGCATCGTGTACTTCGAGGACAGTAGTGGTAGGCGTATATCCCTTGTGTTTCTGCAATTCAATCTTGTTCTTCTGCGCGACGAAAAGGAAATAGATAAAGGATGTGTCAGTACTCATGAATCATTTCACCGTCCACCGGGCCTTGAAGAGGAGGATTATACATAGAGATTGCGCGTTTGTATGGGAATGCAAACCTTGATTCAGAAGTAGACTATCCTCTCATGCAGTCGAAGGGAAGAAGAGTGTTATACACGAGTTGCAGATTCATAGAAGGCACGACTTTTCCTGGAACCGAATTTTGTGAGCGCTCAACATTAACAATCATGATAAGAACTTTCACTCGAGGCAGTCTGTCGCGTATTGTGCGTCTTGATGAACAATACCCCCCATGCCACCCAAGCAGGCTCGACATATCGATTTCCTTGTCCAGAATTGTTCTGATTGAATGAACATTGTTCATGCCCAACATTTCAGTGCAAGTTATCAGCCTGTATATGTATGATCGATAAACTTGATCCCCAGAGCAAGGGTTCACTCCAATAAGCTCTACATCATGATACCGGGAACCTACGATCGTAAGTTTCAAGCTCTTCGGCCATTTCCTCAGCACTGATATGACAACGACATTAACAGTTCTGAACCTGCGTACGTGCCCGTACAATATAAATGCATAGGAACCCCTCGACCTCCTGAATGCTAAAGGTGGGTACCATCAATCAGGCTTCGTTTTCGTTCCAGTGATTTCGCTGCCAGTGCACCATGCTCTCAGCATGGGATTCGTCTTCCATCTTGTACGGGATGATAACAGTCCTCATCATTCACTATGTGTTCAAATGGTTGAGACCAAGCAAATTCAGTGTAACGCCGCCAATTGTGTCTGCCATTGTGTCAATGCTAACTTCTATTCGTACAGCTACAGGATATTCCTGCAGTTGGCTCAGGCTCGTTCTTTCTGTCGTACTATTACGCATTACAAAATCGATATGATGCCCGAAAGATGCTACAAGAGGGCTACGACAAGGTCAGCTCATGTTTCTCCAGTCGACTTTAGCATGAAAGTCCTCACCCTTCCGGTGCGAGATAGTACAGACCCTCGGCTTTCAGGCTTCCACTGCTTCGCCGTTGGGAAGTTATTATAACAGGTTCAAAACTCGTCGAGGAATACCGGAAAGCTGGAGACGACGAGTTGAGCTTCAAGGATGCCGTTGCAGAAGTAAGTAGACCGAGTATTCTTGATTGCAACAAGTAGTAATACTGAAGGTCTGAATCGTTCAGCAACTTCAAACTCTTCACACTTTCGGAGCTGATGCGCACCACAACAAGTACCACATTCCAATCATCCGTTCACAACTTACCAGGAATCTACCAGTATTACTGCCTGACATACGAGATGAAACGAGTGCGGCATTCGACGAGCTCATTCCGCCCAGTCAAGGTACGTTCCTGCAGAGATCTCTTATCATCAACCTCTGACTCAGTCACCACATACAGATTGGACTGAAGTTGTCGCATTACCCACTCTGATGCAGATCCTCTGCCGGACAAGCAATAGGGTCTTTGTTGGACTGCACACTTGTATGTCAAAGCCTCATCTTTTAACCGAAGCCGAACAAGATTTCCATTGTCTTCCAGGCAGAGACATGGACTATTGTGCACTCAATATGAAGTTCGCTGCCAATGTTTCACGCGGCGCAGGCATACTGAGGTTACTTCCCAAGATCCTCCGCCCGTATGTCTATACATCCCCTTACTTCGTGTGATCTTTGGTCAGCGCGAATGGCATTTGCTACCCCTGCGTTGTTAGGTTGGCCAAACATTTCGTTACCAATGTTCCTTCAACACTCGCGCAGGCTGTCAAGCACCTCGAGCCTGTCATCAAGGAACGTTACCGATTACTGGAACAGTACGGCGATCGTTGGAATGAGAAGCCGGTATGTATGGTCACAGTAGCCGTCCTCTATTCAGCGTTGTTTACATCCGACTTCTCCTGCTCAGAACGACATGCTGATGTGGCTCATGGAAGAGGCAGTTGGGAAGGAAAAAAGTATTGAAAGTCTCGTGATGAGAATCCTTGTCGTAAATTTCGCTGGTATTCACACCAGTTCGATGGTGAGCTCTGATAACTCTGAGTGCAGCGCATTGAATCGTGATACTCTCTGATTCCAGGCATTTGCGGGGGCACTCTTCCGCCTGGCTTCCCATCCAGAATACATGGCCCCCCTGCGTGCTGAGGTGGAAGCAGTCATCAAGAGCGACGGATGGACAAAAATAGCACTCCAAAAGATGCGTAAAGTGGACAGTTTCCTCCGCGAGTGTCAGAGATATCAAGGTATTGGTTCAGGTAATAATCCCCCTACGCATTTGGATCCCCCTTATTTACGTCATTTTGACTGTATATACTAGTCTCAGCGAGGAGGCGAGCACGCAAGGATTTCCAGTTTTCCGATGGCACACGAATTCCTAAGGGCACATTTCTTTCTGTATCATCTATGTCAATTCACAGGGATAGCGAATACTATGACAAACCCGATATATTCAATCCCTGGAGGTTTTCAGAGCTTCAGGAAGAAGAAGGTCTAAAGCATCAACTGGTGGCCACGAGTAACGAATATCTGTTCTTCGGTCATGGAAGGCATGCTTGGTACGTCTTGTAACGAGTCTGGCCTCTTCGAAATATCTGATCCTCACGTCTCGCAGTCCCGGAAGGTTTTTCGCAGTCAACCTAATGAAGTGCATGATGGCGCATCTTGTCTTGAACTATGATGTCAAGATGGAACAGGAGGGTGTCATGCCTGAGCCAACCACTATCGAATTTGGTATTATACCGAACCCGAAGGCGAAAGTTTTGTTTCGCAGGCGACGAGAATCTTGAGGGTCAACCGTGGTAGCACGACACGCATCGTAGTCGTTGTATGTTTCTGTATACGATCTTACTGGTTCCCCGAGTACGCTTTGTTTGTTTGTTCTCTCGTCTCTTCGTTCGTCCATAGTATACTGTATCCGCGTTCGTTATTTACTGGTGTGAATGCATGCGCTGTTGAGATACGATGAATCTTGAACACGTCCATTAGACTCGGAGATATGGGATTACGCCTAATTGCTCCTCATTGAATGTGTCCTCCCCTCACAAAGCAAGACTTGATTTAGGATAAAGGCATCATTAAGTAGTCAGACGTTGTGTGAATTACATTAACAGTGCGATAGAAAAATATAAGCGCGACCAAAGATACCCCAAAGATCCCCAAAATAAATGCGAGAAAATAGTCAGAAGTTACAATCACCAAGCATTGCCGCCATATGCATTTCCGCTCTGAGCCGTACCACCGTTTCCAGCTTGGTCTAGAGTTTGAGTAATGATCAACTTGTGAACTCAATGACACAAATAGAGCTGATGAAACTCACTAGACTTGTAGCCGTTGACAACAACACCGCCAAAGTTTCCAATGCTTCCTCCATCGGCGTTGCCAGTCTTTCCTGAGACGGCGGATCCGCCCCCGCCAGCACCAGAACCGCCTTGAGCAGTGCCGGACTGGGTCAAACCACCCTTGCCGGCCTTGTCTACAGAATATGGTCAGAAATCTGATAAGAGGAGCAAAATACAGATTGATGCTTACTGGCAAAGGGCTGGTTCCAAATGAACCCTCCGGCGTTGACAACATTGCCACCATCGGCATTGCCAGAGTTCCCTGACTGAGCGTTCCCACCCTTGGCCAGGTTGAAACTAGGGGTGTTTCCTCGCTTCCATGCATTACCGCCATAAGCATTACCACTCTGCGCAGTACCGCCATTTCCGGCTTGGTCTGAGAGAATCGACGATGAGCAAGAAAGTTGGGAGGAAAGCCGACGTAGGCTACTTACTCGACTTGTACCCGTTAACGATGACAGCACCAAAGTTGCCGACATCTCCACCGTCAGCGTTGCCAGTCTTGCCAGAGACAGCTGACCCTCCACCAGCAGCACCAGAACCACCTTGGGCGGTGCCTGATTGAGTCAAACCGCCCTTGCCGGCCTTGTCTGATGAACAAAACATCATCAGAACCTGAGAAGACGGTGAGAATACAAGGCGATACTCACTAGCAAAGGGCTGGTTCCAAATGAATCCACCAGCGTTGTAAACACTGCCGCCGTCGGCGTTTCCAGAGTTTCCAGACTGAGCATTACCACCCTTGGCAAAGTTAAAGCTCGGCGAGTTGCCTCGGGTGTCGAGAGGTGCACCTGCGACGAAGGTAGTGGCAAGGACAGAAGCGACAAGGAATGAGGTGCGCATTTTAGATTAAGAAGTGGGATTGCAAGGGGTCTGATGTGTAAGGAAGGGTTTGGAGTGAATGTAAGTATGAGACTGCTGTACCGGTGGGTTGATGAAGTTTGAGGAACACCTACATAGGTATTTATACCTGAATCCATCGCCGTCGAAGGTAGCGAAGTCGAGTGACCGTAGGTAGCTTCATCATCACCACACTGACGTTCAGAGCAACGATACGGTCTAGACAACAAAGAACAAGTCGGTGCGGATGGCGGGAGGGCTATATTAAGAGAATCCGCTCGCCGTCCGTACTGACTGCCCTTTGTCTAGACCGAAAGTCCATGACTGTGGAGAAAGGCATTCCTTGACCATCCTCACCGACGTCTTCTTCCGCACTGTCGTAGCCATGATCTAGACCATGGGTGAGCGGGAAGAGAACCAGGGCAACGTCGGATCCGGCGAGGGTGTCTGGACCAGTTCCAATGGTTGCCTCTAGAGGGCGGATGCAGGGGAAGTTTCAGGATGCGGATTCAAAACTCGACCAGTGACTGAGGCCGACCAATGAGACTGAGGTTAAGGTTGCTGTATGCGGCAAACTTACGGGTGCCTGTTCGTTTTTGGAAGTCAACCTCGTTTGGTTGTCTTGGGCTTGTGAGGTAGCAAAACATCGATGAGATGCTATAGGCTGTAAGGAGCTACTTGTATAGAAATCGGTGTTGCGTCCGCTTGTACAATCGAGAGACACATACCAAACAGTGATAAGACCCATTCAAAACGAGATGCAGGCGGCGAGCTCCCTCTCGTACAGTACCTCACGCTTTGCGAGCAGTAGTAGATACTACTTGTGAAGCTGCTATACCCTTCAACTTGTTGTCAGTGAGGATGTGGGAGACATATAGAATACCGCAACTGGCAGGGTATTTAGAAAGCCGAACGGATATGTGACGGTCGTAGCCGTTGCACGCAAGAAACACGCCCGCGAAGTCAGTGGCCTTGTTGGCTCCTGTTGATCGCTATTTACGCGTTGTTGACGTGTCTATTGCCTTTTGTCCATCGACGTGGCGTTTTGGGTGCCGAAACACTGCCGAAACGGAAGCGGCTTTCTCGGCCAATGTGTTTGGGAATCGCATCTTTCACTGAACTTGAACCTGGTCTGCCACCTCTGGATTTTGGTGTTGAATCACATATCTGCCACGACCTTACCACACCTACCAACCTTGTTGCTGCACATTGGCAGCACAGATGACAGCGACTCAGGATATCCACTCATTTCGCCGTGATCGCGTTCATTCTGACGCGAAGATGTCGCATGAGAGGTGAGTTCATGGCAAGTTCATGGTACGATAACCTACGATTACTGATCAGCACTACTTCTTTTCTAGGTGAGGGAAAGCTCCGGACAGAGAATCTGACTTTCTCTCTGCCAACACCAAAGAACTACGCCGACACCCCTCCGTGCCCATTCTGCTCCTGCTTCCCCTGATCCTTTCAACGAACGCGGCGGTAGAGAATGAGGCCCCTCCAAAATGGGCAACAATTCCTTCACGCATCATTACAAAACTACCTTTCGATGTCTCAGCAATCGCAGGCAGGAGATCTTGGCTATGGGATAAGATATCGGAGAGGGATATATAGTGACGGCGATCTCTTGGTTCGTGATAGACAATGAGAATGAGAATGGCAGATATGGAGGTCAGCATTTCAAGTTAACGTCCTTTTCCTTTCCGGGAATTTTGACACAATCCTCGCAACCCTGCGAGCATCTCCGTTATCACTATCTGAAGCGGACAGTAACCTCTAACTGTTTTTTTCCTGTTCAGACATTTGTAGGGCTTCCAAGCACAGTCAGTGCCTTTGTATATAGGCAACATGTCGACCCTTCGTATTCCACGTCACCCGTTCCCCTACATCTCAAGTGTCTTCGTTCTCGCGTTGGGTGTCGGAAAACACCACATACCTATTTCTGAGGTCCAACCTTGAGGCCTCGAGACCGAACATCCCTGTGATTACTTCCAGGGAAGATTTTTGGGCGTGCATCGGATTCATAGATTCGCCAGGCGATGGAATAGGGTGGGAGGGGCCATCTAACAAGACGATCTCCCAAGATGGCCTCAAATTTCGATCACATAAGTGGGTCGTTCGTCGCCCGGTTCAACCATCTGATCATTCAGGATTACTCCGAAAGGTATGGCTTCCTTTAAATGTAGGCGTCGCGATGTGTATAACCCATGGATGAATCCTTGTCTTGTGCCTCTTCTGTCCGAATCGCCTCATCAGCAAGCCGCAGATCGACCGCCCAGAGGGTATTGCCATTGCCATCGAACACCCCACGATGAACAGAAGGGCTGTCGAAATGATGGAACTTACAAGTCATTTTCCCGGCGCTGTGATCACTCATCAATCATTCCTCCGTCCCCCACGGGGTATAAATTGGAGAATATGAAAACTGCACGTCTGTAGTGTCTTCATTGACATGCGAAGGTTGATTCAAAATCCGACTTTTCTCTCATGTGTATATTGAATGGACGAAAAAGGTGCCTTCCAAGTTGTGAATTCATGGAAGACATGAGTTTCGCCTCATCATAAGGAAACCGGGGATTGTGGCCGCTGAGGTCAATCATCAGAAGCACGTTCACCTAAGCAAGTCATTTTTGTACTACCCATTGTGCACTTTTACAAGCACGGTGTCCCGGCCAGGTGCCGTAACATACTCCTCGTGTGAGCTTGGGTGCTTCTAAAATGTCAATCCTCTTGATTCCTTTGTTTCGTATTGACTGTAGACCCCAGGTCTCTGCCGATACCCCGACGTTTGAAGAGACATGAAATCATCCACTATCACGGTCGCCCGATCCCCAGAACGTTATCAATGGTTCACTCCGATGATGAGTTCTGCACCACAATCACAAGACCCTTGATTGCACGGGCAGTCTTCTCAGCGTCAAGTTGGCAACGATTTTTAAAAGTTACGAAAGTGGCGCACGTTTCCGTGTACTATAAAAACGTGAGCACCCTCGATTTCCTCGATTCAAATCACAAAGCTGCATCGGCTTGGAATTTGCTTTGGTTCTTTCGTTGCACCATGTTCTCCCCATGGGATTCGTCTCCCTTCTTGTACGGGATGATAGCCCTCATTGTCGTTCACTACGGGTATAAATGGTTGAATTCAAGCAGGTACAAGGTAATTCCGAGGAAATTGACTGCTGTTGTTTCAACGCTAACGCTTGTTCTTACAGCTACAGGACATCCCCGCAGTTGGCTCGAGCTCGTACCTTCTATCGTTCTATTATGCATTGCAAAACCAATCTGATTCTCGCAGGATGTTACAAGCGGGGTACGACAAGGTCAGCTTCCTTCTCTCGACTTTAACTTGTGAATCCTCACCCTTCGGTTATGAGATAGTACCGAGACTCCGCTTTCCGAATCCCACTACTTCTGAGATGGGAAGTCATCATAGCGGGTCCAAAACTCGTGGAAGAATTCTGGGAAATGGGAGATGACGAGTTGAGCTTCAAGGATGCGCTGTCTGAGGTCAGTGGATTGAATATTCCTGATTGTACCTAGTAACGCTGAAGGTCCGGATGATTCAGCAACTTCAAACTCTTCACACAATCGGACCTGATGTACACCATAACGACTACCATATCCAAATAATTCGCTCGCAACTTACCAGAAATCTGTCAGCATTGTTCCCTGACATCCGAGACGAGATCAGCACCGCATTTAGCGAGCTTATTCCCCCCAGTCAAGGTACTTTCCTGGCGGGATCTCTTCTCACCAAGGAAATTTTGATTCAGTAATCGCACTCAGATTGGACTACAATTGTCGCTTTACCCACTCTGATACAGATCGTCTGCCGAACAAGTAATCGGATCTTTATTGGGCTACCTACTTGTACGCCAATGATTTCTTCTTGGCTGTGGTCGAACGTGATATTCATCGTTTTCTAGGCAGGGACTCGGACTATTGTGCACTCAACATCCAGTACACTACCGATGTTGCACGCGGTGCAGGTATACTGAGATTGCTTCCAGAGGTTCTTCGGCCGTACGTCCAAATACTCCCCACCTTATGCGATCCTTGCTCAACGTGAATCGCATTGCTTACCTCTGGCTCACTAGATTGGCCAAACATTTCGTTACCAATCTTCCTTCAAGGCTCGCGCAGGCTGTCAAGCACCTTGAGCCTGTCATCAAGGAACGTTACCGATTGCTAGAGAAGTACGGCGATAAGTGGAATGAGAAGCCGGTACGTAGGTTCTCTGAAGGCATCCTCTACTCAACGTCATTCACATCCAAGTTCTCCTGTTCAGAACGACATGTTGATGTGGCTCATGGAAGAAGCGGCCGGAAAGAACAGGTCTATTGAAAGTATCGTGATGAGAATTCTTGTGGCGAATTTCAGTGCCATTCACACCAGTTCATTGGTAAGCTTTGAGAATGGCGTGTTCGTAGGAGAGTGAATCGTAGTGATTTGTGTCATTTCAGGGTTCACGGCGGCACTCTACCGCCTGGCTGCCCACTCAGAATATATGGCTCCCCTGCGTGCTGAGGTGGAAGCGGTCATCAAGAGCGACGGGTGGACAAAAGCGGCATTGCAGAAGATGCGAAAAGTGGATAGTTTCTTCCGCGAGTGTCAGAGGTACCAAGGGTTTGGTGCAGGTAACAATAGTTTGGAACATTTGAATCGTCTCTCACGCAAATCATTCGATCGTGCATTCGTAGTTTCTTCGAGAAGGCGAGCGCGGAAGGACCTTCAGTTTTCCGACGGCACGCGCATCCCCAAGGGTACCTTTGTTTCGATATCTTCCATGTCAATTCACAGGGACAGCGAATACTACGACAATCCCGATATATTCAATCCCTGGAGATTTTCAGATCTTCGGGAAGAAGAAATGCTAAAACATCAAATGGTAGCTACAAGTAACGCGTACCTCCCCTTCGGACATGGAAGGCATGCTTGGTACGTCCTCTGACAAGTCCGACCTCCTCGGAATTCCTGACCCTCGCTTCACGACAGCCCCGGAAGGTTTTTCGCGGCGAATGAGTTGAAATGCATGATGGCGCATCTCGTCTTGAACTATGATGTCAAGATGGAACAGGAGGGTGCCATGCCTGAGCCAATGACGTTCGAGTTTTCTATTATTCCGAACCCGAAAGCGAAAGTGCTGTTTCGCAAACGACGAGAATTTTGAGCATCGGCTGTGGTAGAACAGCACGCATCGTCATGGCTGTATGTTGCCGTACACGATCGTACTGGTAGTCCCATATAGATTTTCTGTGTTGGCTCTTCATTGGTGCAGAAGGTATCCGCGATCGTTATACTGTTATGTTTTGACCGCGACGGGACAGAGGGGATCCGGATCGGTTTGAAAATGGGCCCAATCCTACAATGGCTAAGTGAACGAAGTAATGAGCGACTATCTCAAAATACGGAGTGGCATCCAGGCGAAGGAAGAACTCACCGCTCGTCATGCGTATCGAAACGTGAATATATGCGCACTGAGTCGTTGTTCCTATCACCTATCCCTCTGCGCTGGTCAGTCGCTCCCTGCCCAATTCACACTAGTATCCTTCCTCGCATTTAGTGGTATCCTCCCGAGTCACAGTACTGGCGGCTGACTCCGTGGAGCGATAAACGACATTACCCTCGTAAAGGCCACACAACAAGATACCACTGTCATATAGCCTGGGTAGAACCTCCTTGAATATTCCCGATTCACGTAGTTGATTCATATGTCGTACGAGCGCTTCGTTGGGTATCATCGCAAGATCAGGAGGTTGATCGAGGTTCCATTTGAGGACGATACTCGCCAACTTCGGAAACCTCGACAGATTCGTCACAGAGCTATCGAACTCCTCCCAGAACGCATTTATCCACTCCGAGTCGGATGGGAATAGCTGGGACAGGGTAGTGGCACGATATAATTGGAGTGAGATGACAGAGAGCGAGCTTGGTAGGTAACGCGACAAAAGTAGACCGAGAAACCATGGGTCCCCTGGGGAGCTCGCTACAAATGTGATTCTTTGAAGCTTCTGGCAGGATGTGATCGCAGGAAGCCCTGAGGGGTTACGTCAGATGATGATATTAAAGGAATTGTAACCACTGACACGTCGTCTCGATATCAAGATCGTCGGGTCTCCCAAGGGCGTAATACGATGGATGTATCACCAACTTCAGTTCTTTCAGGACACCAGAGCACTGATACAAGAGATCCCTGAAGTCGGGACTTTGCAAGGGAATATCTGGAGGGGCGAACGAGAATCTTGTGAGTGAATGAGTGGGGAATGTTGTCGTCAACCAATTGGCTATATTGTAGACGTTATCGGAAGACGATGAAGGGATGGAACTCGGAGGAGTGAGTGATTGAGTAGGAAGCTTGAAAGATGTCACAACAGGGGGGTTCTTCTCTCGCTGACGGCGATAGAAGTGACTCGGCGATCTCCACAAACAGTTGTCAACTCGTAATGTCTTCAACTGCGTAAACCTATCCAGAAGGCGGACGATTTCTCGAAACGTCCAAGACTTCATATCAGAGACTGCCAAATGTGTTATGGAATTGAATCGTGGTGATAGCACGAAGAAGAGGGGATGAACAACAGGAAAATCTCGATAGGTAAGACAAACAAGATTAGGAAGGAGTCGAGGAAGGACCTGGTGGATTTTGTATATCCAATCGTCGTGCTTGTGTCTTGGGTTGATCTCGAGGCTTTTGACATATAAGCCAAGTCGTAGAGATGTTGTAACGGTCATCGTGAAACTGGTGGCCTTTCGTTTGTTGTCCAGCCTGACATCCTGGTAGAGACAGATGCGGGATCTGGGTAGCCAATCACGACAAACGAGGGTGCATGAAAGCAACGTCCTCATACAATCCGAAAGTGACCATCCTTCCCTCCTTGACACTGTATCAAACGACGGGTCATCTCGGGTCGGTACGATAAGATCAGCACCGATCGACGCTACAATATCTTCGAGAATCTCCAAAGGAAGCCTTTGAGGTGAAGGGTGGCTTAAGTGGTATATGTGAGCTGATGAGAATCGGAGTCGATTTGAATGAGGCTCGAACTGCATTCAAGTTTCAAAACAGACCAATGAGAGCGACTCACGTTTACAATGACAACCATCGGCTGGTGAGGAATCTGCAATGATTTTCATGAGGGTATCAAGGCTCGATACAGGGGAGTAGTCGTGCTTGTGGGGAAGAGGATTGAGCTCGCTTTGAAGGGATGTATGCGGCACTGGCAGGACGGCATCATGATGTTACCAGGCGCCTGATGACACGAATGCATTTTCCCGTCATTTTCCCACCGCTTCCTCTGTGTACCTGTGAAGGCAAAGACATCAGATAGAAGATGGACACACAGCAGAGGTTTGTCGAAATCCTCGGTGCATGTACAAGTGGACTTGAATAGAAAGCAAGTCAGATTGGAAGTAAGGGATGTCGGCATTTCGAGCCACGCTCAGGCTTGCCATCGAACGATTCGCCAGGCTTCGTCGGATAGAATAATGGATCTATGCGAGAGTTTCAGAGTAGCAACAAAATACATTGAAGAGATTTCGATGCAGGCTTGGACTGGTGTAACGCTGGTGAAAACGCCTACAGTCTCACAGGGCACCGCGGGCACGAGTCTTGTTGGCTCCTGTTGATCATTGTTTACGCGTTGTTGACGCGTCCATGGTCCCGCCACAATGTTTCTTCGTTCCCAAATATCGAGAAATCCTTGGTCTGAACATATGCGGGGCCTGTAGGCACCTCCTTGTCTTCTCCATAACCTTCCACCGAACCCGTGGAGCTTACGAAGAGTCTTGAGGTATCTCAATGATCTGGTCGTCAGGAGGGGGGGACTTACAATGAGAAGCGGCAGCATCATGAAACGTGAGCATGTCTCTAATCATTTCACTTACATTGTCGTGGAGTCTGATTGAGACCACAGCTTCAAAAATTTGTGGACTCCAAGTGACCACGAAATACATGATCACAAGGCCAAGAATTCATTTGTCAGCTCTTTTCGCTCTGATTCAGTACCATCCATCACGTCAATTTCAACCAACGAACCTCAGCCCGAGGCTATAAGCAACACGCTACCACTCCAACGATATTCCCATAAATTATGCTGATCTGACTCGCTGAGGCTGTGGCAGACCCTTGCATTCACGACGGATACCCTGGTGTATCGAGGTTTCCCTGGACGATGAAGTGGAGGTCTATTCGGGGGATCCCTGTATCTGAAATACGGTACGTCTCTGTACGTGTAACCCTCCCCGAAATTGGATAAATACGGTTATTGACCAAGACATCTCTCCTCTTCCCCTCGTACCCGTTCTTATCCCCCATTTTCGTTCGCCTATCCTCCGAAAGCCTGGACTTCTATCCCCTCCCCCTCCCTTTATGGTTCATCAAGCTCCAATGGACCAGTCGACACCAAGGCTTCCTTTGGAGATATGTAAATTCATCATCGGATTTGTTGGCTTCGATGGGGGCTTATTTAATCGATTTAGACGACCGCAGGCATGGAGGACGCTACATTCGTGCCTCCTTGTTTGCCGCGATTGGGTTCCGAAATCCCGCATACGCCTTTACAATAGCGTTAGCTTGGATAGTCAACGAAGAGCCATCAGGTTCATGGAAACCATTTCGTTGTCTCCCCGGCTTGGACATCACGTCTTTCGCCTTTGCATTGATCCACAAAACCAGCATGGCGACTGGATCTATGAGGTTATGTTCTCCCGGAACTACTTCCAAACCTAACTCACCTAATTTATATGAACCTTCCCACCCTCCATCCTCTTTTTTTTCGCTCTCTTTGCGCGATTCACTTTCATCTCTCACCTTACGTTGATCAATCTAGGATCTTCCGACTTGCCACTGCGAGATATCACCCGTGTTTTGGGTAGATTCACCCAACTACAAGAACTACGGATTCATTTGAGTCATCCTCATCTGACTGTACCAAGACTTTTGTATTGCCGTAACGCCAACGGAATACGCGCGACAAGTTCGACCCCTTTGGACCTGTACCTCGACCTACCGGAGCTGTGGGATTGCAACATTCTGTTTGATTGGTTGACAAGATCGCAGTTGTGCAATTACCTCAGTGATCTGTCAATATGGTTTCGCGTTCTGACAAATAGAGACGAGCAATTCGATTTCGATCTACTCGATTCATTGTTGTTGCGATGCGCAGGGACACTGAGGTCCATGACCTTGCAATTGATGCTATGGAGCACCGGTGAAGATCCTCCCACGCAGCAGTGTAAGTAGTACCTACTTTACTTGCCCGCTTAATCTCATGATTTGATTTTGTCCAGGGGTGCCATCTTTAGGAGCATGCGACAAACTCCAACGATTTCCAATAACTATATCCACCCACTTGCACTACGCGACCAGAGAAGAGATTGATTCAAGGAACGTTCTGCAATTCTTATAAACCATTCTCCCCTATCTTCCGGCATCCCTCCGTGTCATCAGATTCGCCTCTGGTTCAAAGGCATCAGTATTGTTCTCCCACCAGACGGAGTCGTTCTGGGCGGCGGTCGACAACACTCTTACGAGTCAGAGGTTCCCACGTTTGACTTCTGTAGAAATCATCTGGGGCAAAGAGAACATCGACGGAGACCCCTCGCAGAGGAGTTTATTGGAGAAATTCATCCCCCAGATTCATAGCCGCGGTATCTTGTGGTGTGGATCTACTCAAGCGGCGTTCGGGACCTATCCAAGTACCTCTACAACGTGGCCCAGCTACCTCCCTACCACTTTTGGACCATTGACACACATTCTTCCTCCCGTTGCTACTCATTCAAACTGTGCAAGCCCCGAGATCCCACGGTGCTAAATCAGCCATTGCTGTCACACCGCGACCATGCTAGTAGTTCAGGGAACAGGGAAATGAAGGACGGGACACTATGAAGGATACCTGTGGAAGGTTTTATCCGTGTATGCCATTGTCGCCAATGTCCCTCTCGTGACTACTGACTCAATCCCTCTTCCACCCGCACGCGATCATCACGCATACAGCCCCGCCGAAAAAATCCTTCAGAGGCACTAAACACACCTCACTTCATCTGTCCTTCCCAATCAATATTGCATCTTCTGATTCGTCTTCGTTCAACCCCGCTGTTCCAACATTTTCAATCCACTTCCCATTTCGGAGTCTACGACACGTCTGTCGGATTGACGCCAACTTGCCCGACTCTACCACAGTGTAGGGGCTCATTCATCGAAAAAAGCCTCAAGAACGTACTTTTTGTCTTATTCCTCCGTGCTCCAATCGTTCCCCTCATGTTCATTCATAGACTATACTATACATTACAGAGGACAATTCCCTCCCCCATCCCACTTCCTTAGAGATGATTTGATTTCCTACTTCCTTGGGGGAAGTGTAATTAGCTAGTACAAGCCATTTTCATGGCTGTCATTGGCGACTGCTTGTCATGAAGGCCTTTACCAAATCCATGGGATGAGGCGGTATGTAACCTTTGCCTTGTATGCGCTGTATTCGATCCCTGTGGCTGGATCCTGTTCACGAAGGCGCTCCTACAAATGGAGATGCGACGACCAAATGTCAGAGGATTGCTTAACATTCGTAGACAAGATGGCGTATGGGCAATGACGTACCTCGAGAGGGATCTTGAATGCGAGCGCTACGATCGTAATGCCGAATCCAACCAGAGGGATGGAGTTCCACCACATCAGAGCGTGCGACGCTTCGGCGATCAGAAACGCGCTGGGTAAGTGGGAAGGTAAGAGAATGGGTTTTCGTTGAACATGCATTTCGACGAGATAAGTGAAATGACTCACGTGTACATCGGGTGACGGAGCACGCTGTAGGGACCAGACTGGACCACTCTTGGTTTCTCCCGGACCTGGGGGTTTGCGATATAGAACATCGGGTCAACGAGAGGTTACGCCGATTCAGATATATTGAAAGGGATGTGGGCCAAGGATTGGCCAATGGCCAAAAATAGGAAAGCAGGGTGATAAACATGACACCAAGGTCCAAGAGATGAGGACGTACACCAATAAAGTGCCATTGAGAGCCCAGATGCTTGAACGTCCGAGACAACAGATAGTACGAGCCCGCATTGACCAAACACGACAGCGTCCTAAGTCCAGCATGCCAACCAACACTCAAATCTCCCCGAGGCAACTCCCAATCCGCGAACCAACCCGGCTGCTCCATACGATTCAACGCAGTCGCCACGACATAGACACCAGCAGGGATCCAAAGACTGAGCGAATGTATCGGAGTGAGCGCTTTTTGGAATGAAGTCAGTGATGACGTGTCCGCAGATCCCGAGGCTTTCGTTTCTTTCAATGCCTTCCGTCCTAGAGTGTACGAGAAGACCAAGCCAGAAAATGTTGAAATCCATGCGATGGATTCTACGCCTTGGTTGTGAGAGACTGGGAGGTGCCGAAGCAGCTGGTGAGGCTCGATACCGGCAATGTACATGGTCGAGGGTTCAAGTAGTATCAGAGATGTTTGACTCGGAGACTGATGGAGAGTATGACAGAATACGAGTTGTGGTGGACGTTGGGTGGATCCAAGAGGTGTTTAACCCAGGTTGTTAGTCGTCGTCGATGAAAGAGACAATAAGCGCTTGGATAATCTCAGTTCGGTAAACCCACGACTCGACTTGAGAGCTCATGAATTGGTCCGGATTGAATCCCTCCACAATGAATCCATGTAGTAGCTATATCATGCCCATCGAGAATATTGTTCGAAATTGAGTAACGTCTTTTCACAACAAGATGGTTCAAACGAATCTAAAACTAGAAGATTTCGGAGATGATACATCCGTCAAGAATCCGAGTCGGAGGACATAAGAATAATAACAGCCTAAAATAACAGGTGGTGCAAGGACGTATGGTGGTGGGTAACCAATTTCCTGGAGCGGATGCCTTGGGGTATCAGAACCATACGGATATAACTTACAATTTACAAAACGGACAGTCAAAATCGCAACGGATTCCCTCCCTCATCATGCTTCTTTTATCTCCGGAATTCAAGTCGGGGCAACACCACTAATCAGATATCTGTAAGTTTCATATTTGACCCACCGTCTGAGGTGACTGGCACTCACCAATGTGTGCCAGCTTCCATGGGGCCACGAATCACGACAGCGTGATGAGGCGGCAGAGATCTAAACAGTGTACAAGGGTAACATTCGGTTTGCGTATTGCGTGGACGGGATGTGCATGCATTCGCACTTCCAGGTAGCAAGAAATACGTTGGTAGAGATTTCGTCCGTTTGAAGTTGATCCGGAAAGGTCTATCAAGACCTTGTACCAATCATGGAGAGGGTTCTGTGAAATACAGGAAGAATGATTAACGGAGTTTCTAGGATGAACATCGCAAAGGAGACCACATACACTGGTTGTAATTTCGAATAACTGCTTTTGAAGGCTCGGTTGGTCGGATTGTGGTCAAACGATGGAGCGGTGTCGAAAGTAACCACGAGGGCTTGGCGACTGCGCTGTAACGCAAATGATTGTGTGTTTCGTGGCGAATGGATCTTGGAATCAGGGGTGGGGGCATTCAGCAGTAAACTCGGACGGAAGGGTGTTGAGATCGAAGTATCAAATGAGGGAGGATATAGATGGTATTCATGTGTTCGAGATGATCGCGAAATGATTCAACAAGAGAGTTCAAGCGAGAATGGAGTCGATGCCGGTGGTGAATGAGTACAAGAGCTTCTGAGATATCCGTCGGTTCTCGGTTGGAGAGAACTGTATGTCACCAATAGAATTCTCGTAACTGTTTCCGCAGAGTGGACGGGTCGTACTAGAGACCACCCTCTCTTTAGGGTGGTCGGTTAGATCCAAAAGGTGAAGAACGTCGTCAGCAAAGAGAAGGAGAAAACTGTGAAGGAGTTCCTGACCTGGGCTCGGAGTTCAAATGGGCGGGGGGTGAATGGGAATCAAATCCTCGAAGAAGGTAGGGTAGACTATCGACTCCCGGAGGAAAAATCGTCTAATGCTGCGTTTGGGCGTTCTATATATTATCCAGGGATTTCCACGCTGGCAGAATAAGCTGTCGCGTTTGTAGATACCAGGAACAAATTGCATGAATACGCCCTCCTTGACCAGCCTGGACAGCGTGCTGGCAAGACGTTTCGGCGTTGCCTCCTCCCATACAAGCACGACAGATGTCGGGTGTGGGAATTTGGGACTTGACAATTCACTATCGAGTGCCTTCCAAAAGTTTCCGCGATCTGCAGCGAATACTGCCGATGACTGGTGATCGAATATCAATTTGATCGTACGAAGGGAGGCTGGCAGACAACGGAGAAGGGACTCAAGAAACTGCCATTCCATGGGTTCTATGTCTCTTCTTTTCATGTGGCACAGGACCACTTCGAGCTCCTGGAGCTTATTGCACACTGCGAGTGAAGGAACCCCTAAAGAGGACTATGAGAGCGGCCAAATGAGGGAAGCAGGTGCCACTCACACATCGAACTAGAATCGAGGTTGCATAAACTTGTCCACATCAGCACCAACTTCAAATTCTCCACGGTTTCTGAGATATGCTGCACAAAACTGTCAAGATCCTCTGTGGTGCGGAGCGGATTGGACATGTTAAGGTCCAAGGTATCGAAGGAGTAACGAAAGTGAGACCGCCTAAACCAGTCAAATAAAGTGGTGAGGATGGGTCCAGGATGGTCAGGCCTCCCAACACTAAACATCAATCCCGTGGAAATGGCACCTCCGGCAGGTTGTCCATGGGTGATGCGGCAATACAGAGAACTTGGAACAATCATATCGCGAGTGTTGATTGATATCCTCATTTTCTGTAATCGAGTGAATCCGCCAAGAAAGCGAATAATTTCTCGAAGGGACCAACCGTTCAGATTTATCATTCTGAGATGCGTGATGAAATGGAATCGTTTTGAGAGCACAAAAAAGAGAGGATGGACAGAGGGCATATCGAAATATGAAAGGTGAGTGAGATTAGGAAGGAGAGCTGGGAGCTTCTCGTGGACCTTGTAAATCCAATCCTCGTGGTGGTTGGATGCATGCACGGTAAGGCGTCGAGCGTAGTCCCCGAGAAATGGGAGGGCTGTAACCGTCTTCATAAAACTGGCGGCCTTTCGTTTGTTGTCCAAGTAGATGTACTCGTAGAGGTGAACACGGGACTTGGGGACCCAATCGCGACAAACAAGGACACACGAGTGTAAGGTCATCTGTTTGTGTCGTAATCCTGCGGACCGCCATTGTTTATCGTGGGAATAGCCCACGAAATCAATAATAACCTCGCATATCTCCAAAGGAAGCCTTGAAGTCGACCTTTGACGACGGCCTAAGCAAGAAAATGTCAGTGAAGAGACGAAATCGCAGATGAGGCGAACAGGAGAGTCGAGGGTGGAGATGTGGGCAGCCATAAGGAGAAGAGAGGGCGAAGCCCCTGGTTTAAATAGGTATTCTTTGATTGCGAGTCATGGGTCCGGTATGGTATATTACGGATACAAAACAATGCAATCTAGGCTGTGGTAGAGCCTGTATTCCTGACATATGACCCCCACAATAACGACGAGAATGGCGAAAAAGTCCAAAATGGTACCTGTACCTATGCGGAAAGAGTACGATTCAACTCCGCCTCGCGAGAGAGAAGATGATCCCACCTGAGAAGTATATCCATAAAAGCAAGGGCGGTCGTACACGTTTGGCGGCTTCTCAACAAATGGATGGACATAGCCAACCGGGCCCTAGGATACCCTGAGAGAGCAACGATAATTGGATAGCGAGGAACGGGACAGAGCGATTTGACGGATAAATATTCAGATCCCTATGCCAGTGGTGTAACCCAAGACTGACCTCGTGCAGTCATTTTACCCATGCAGAACCATCCACGAGTCGGACCACGACTGAAGTACGATCCTTGTACATTCGCCTAATCACATCAGATTGAGTCCATCGCCATCCCATTGCTAATCCTGTGCCCTTCCCACCCAGCCAATCGTAATACAGTACGAAGGGCGCCCATCTGAATACAATGTTCCTCCTACCGATCCCACGTGTTGTTTGCCTTCCCATCAGAATGGATCCTCATCATTGGATTCTCGAAGGACGGCGAAGACAGGGAAAGGCTATGACCGGGTTCAGCACAGCAATAACACGACCGACAGGTGATGGATGTCACAAGCCATTGACTCCGGATGTATTGGGGAATTGGAAAGATGGGGTCTATTCAAGCACTTGTTGGGTGAACCGGGGAGCGCCTTCGATAAACGATGGCAATGGTATTTGGAGTCCAGGGTGCTATAGCAAGTGAGGTATCATAAGAAAGGCGATGACTCTGTGAGACGGGTTTGGCAGTGCCTGTCCATCAGGTTCTGACCACATAAGAAGGTGATCGGTTCTCGACCCACGCACACTGCCAGATCCTCCTGATGCCATACGAGTAGGTCTTCTTCCGGAGCCATAGTCTGATCGACGCAATTCACGGCCTCTTATTTTCGTTCATCGTCTATGACAAAACCAATGCTTTTCCATCCCGACACGATCGCAGAACCCTAGATGTTGGGGCTACTGGTCAGAGATTCAAGTTGCGTGATCAGGACATTTTGGGGGATGCCGATACCTATGAGACTCACAGTTTGAGAGACCGGGTAGACCGAAAATCACGATGTTGAAAGGCCCAAGAAGAGACAACAATTGTGTTGCCTTCCTAATTTGCGAATCCGATTATGAAGCCTCGAAGACCGGACATCTAATGAAAGAGTCGGAATCCCTCCTAACATGGTGAAACCTTGAACGCGGTCCTGGATGTGCTGGGGATTAGCATGAGGTAAGAGTGGAATGTATTGAAATTCCTCGATTCCAGGTCAAGAGGGAAATGGGGTACTCCTTTGACAATACTCAAGTGGGCATGAGCGACAGCGACACTTTCGGTGAGCAGTCGCGTTCAAATGACACGCGTTGGCTCGTGTTGATTGATGTGATGGTATGTTGACCAGCACTTCTCACGTTTGTTTGCTCTTCGTCTCTCCATTCGCGTCTTCGTCCAGAGCTCTCCCGCAATTTAATCCACGGCCGTATCATCTTCGTGTCCTCTTCACCATCTTTCTCTCCTCTTGTCACGCGGAACGAAGCACACTGTGAATAGAAATTTTTTTTTGCAACAGGGGCCGAATACGTAGAACGGGGAAGATGAAATAGCACAGGCGAGGAAGAGGTGATATTATTGGCGGCCGCAGCGCAGCGCACCAGTTGACAGTGAGAGACTAGGAGAAACATTTCAAATGGTTGGCGGGGTATCTTTGGGCAAACCTGTGTTGTGAGAGCCTTTGGGTCGTTGCCGTTGATCATGACTAGTGAGTGCGCAATTGGATTCGGCATGAGGTGTCTCATTGATTCACGCCATTGAATGCTTCCTTTTGTTCACCGATGCCACGCAGAATATCCTATTCGCTTGGTGAGCTGCTTCTGATATGTCGACCCCTGTTCTCTATTGTTTTCTCAAGGTATCCGAGGATGCTGAGTCGGCAATTCCATGTTGTTCGGCGCCGAATGCGATGCTTAGGCCATAGACGCGAACTCATGGTTGACATGACTAGTCCGTATCTGCTTGAAATCTCGAAATCTCTGAAACCCACCCTCCACAGTGAGAACGGTGTCACTTCTTCTTGGCGACTCCTTCCACGAACACATCCACCACCACACATGGCGATGCGACCTGGTCCCTATTTATAACAAGGCTACAATCGGTTTCTTAGTCTGCAGAGCAGGAGTGTCGGTCGGTGAGCTTGCATAATACCACGTACATGCACATATTCTGACCCATAGTCTCGCAGATACTCATATTGACAGGGAGATTCAACCTCTCCCCTTCACTTCCCGCCGTCTTCCATCTCGACTCATCTGTTCGCACCCTCCACTCTGTCCACGCTGACATGCGCCTCTTCAGGCATCGTCGGAGGTCGATACCACGGCTTCCTTTGGAGATCTGCGAAACCATTATTGAATTTGTTGGCCTTCCTTCTTTTGACCGTCCCAGTTGGCAAGGCGAAGCACGAAGGAAAACATTGTTCTCGTGTCTCCTTGTTTGCAAGGATTGGGTCCCCAGATCTCGCGTCCATCTCTGCGAGTGTGTCAAATTGGACGGCAAACGAAAAGCCGCGAGCTTCATGGAAGCCATGACACAGTTCCCATTTCTCGGGAAATATGTCCAAGGCCTTACAATTGAGCCAAACTACCAACATGACGACTGGATCTATAAGGTCCATCAGGTTCTTCCTCAGCACCTCCCGAATCTTTCCCACCTCGGATACCACACACTTCCTGCTGTTCACCATCTCTTTTTTACTATCTCGGCACGATTCAATTTTGTCAAAGTTCTCTCACTCGAGGGTTTGGAATCTTGGTCGCTCCAAGAGATTACCCGTCTGCTGAACAGATTCCCTCGATTGGAGAAATTGATGATTTCCCCACTCGACTGGGACATGATACCGAGGTTTGGCTCTCTATATTGCCGCAACATCGGTGGGCGAAACGCCGTTCCCCCTCGCCTCATGGTCTTACACATCCATACTGCCGATCTTTGCGGGAACAGCGACAACAGTTTGTTTCACTGGCTTGCAAGATCGCGGTGGTACCACTCCCTCCATGCGCTATCCCTCACCTGGGATGTCCTATGCCATGCCACATCATCGCACTATCTCGATGATTTCCTTTTGCAATGTGCCGTGTCCCTGGAATATGTCATGCTAAGCTTACCCAATACTGATGATCACATCCCCGGGAGGACATGTGAGTGACAACCGCTGTACTGGTTTGCTCAATCTCATGCATCTCTAGGGGCCCCTCCGATCGCAATGTGGAACAAACTCCAAAAACTAGATCTGTCGGTGGACTCCCCGAAGGGAGGATTCGGGACCGTTCGAAGGGGTACAGTTCAATACATTGAATCCCTTCTTCCCTGTCTACCAGCATCACTCCGTCGCGTCATCTTGCGATTCTGCGCTAGGTCGCCAGCGTTTCTTACCGTCGAATACAGAAGGTTCTGGAAAGCTTTTGATAGCACTCTCACGAGTTCAAAGTTCCCACATCTGACCTACGTTGAGCTTTCATGGTTGGAGGACTATTGGGAACGGGTCAGGCCAAAGCGAAAATTTTGGCAGTATCGGCCGAAGCAAAAATCCTTTGTCGATATCCTTTACAAATTGTCGAAGAGTGGCGTATTCGAAAATTTTATACCCAAAATCTATGGTCGAGGCATCTTGTGGTGCGGCGAAGTCTTCGATGTGGTGTATCCAGTTTCGAAGGCGTCCCTTGCATTGGCGACACGCGATCGTATCGCTTGGAAGGACTCTTCCCGTAATCTCCCGCTCCCAAGGGGCGCATTAACTGACAGCGACGAGGAGGAGAGTCCCTAATTCATATTTTCCATATTTCCAGTCACGCTACCCGCCCATCTCCACTCTTAATCGTCTCCCCTCTCGCGCGAAATCTTAACATCCTTGACTCTCCTTGATTTGGTAACCTCGATGAGTTGGAAACTTCTCCGACGCGACGATGTCTACCTCAATACTGAGGACTAGCTCCAGATATCCTCGCAACCCCAATCCTTGTTTGTCACCATCTAAATCCCTTCGCTATTTTGCGGTTTCTACCTTCCAAGGGGACTATATGTCATCTCATCCTCATTTCAGCCCCTTCCACACTCCGAGCTCACCTCCGACTTCTATTTACCCTTGTCGAACGATCATTGGAGCGTGGGCAATTAGATGTTAAAATCGTATCCCCACCCACAGGGTCTCGCATCAAATCCCACCTTTTCTCCGTCATCGTTATGCGTTCGTCTGTTCGTTCCTCTTCGGCCACATACCGACTACGTCAGATTTTTCATTTTGGCTTTCTTTACTCTGCGTGTTTAGATGCTCATCGAGTGGCGGTGTCGCCAAATGACCACTCATGGGGTTGATTCAAGATCTTTCATCCCATATCGGTTCCACGGAAGAACTTCCTTTTCAATGAAACGACAAACACGGATCACACCCTATCCGGATCTCCACAGTGTAGCTCATCGAACATAGCCATTGGTCTTGTCGATCGAACGAGCTTTGCTTCAGCGGAGCTCGTTTTCTTCAATTGCCACTCTCGTATTCCTGTCGGACCTACGTTCCTCGCAGTGTCTTCAAATCTTGTTCATTCAGTTTGTTTGCGTAGTTCTCTGGTTCTCTAGGGCTGCAAGTTATACGACATTCAAATGACTGGTGACTGTTCTTATTCCGCAGACTCTTTTCAGGTTTGCCTACTCTGATCGAACAATTGTGTAATATTCGTATAGTGCGCGCACGAATGTTGGTCGTTCTTCGCATCCCCGATCGACTAGAATCTTGCTTACCATTCTATACTTGTTTAGAATTTTATCTTTGGAGACCAGATTTCAACCATACCATGTGGGGACCTCAGTTCGACCTGTTGTCTTCCTTTTGAGACGGTGTTGTATGTATTCCTTTTGAGACGGTCGATGACCTACGTTACTGTTGTTCTCAACGGTTCGGAAAGATGAAGAAGTTGATTTATCTGTGGCCTCATGGCTGACACGATGGAAGGTTGACTCCATGACGCGATAAAGAACTTGAATCAGAAAGAAGTCTTGAGCTCCAGTGGTATGAAGAGTCGATAGTAGGAATGGATACGCTGTCGTATAGTTGCGTACCCGATGAATTTGTGGACGTAAAGACAGACATGCAAGAGTTTTAAACTATGCACCCTCAGCACGGAGGAGTCTTATTGTCACCTGTTGACAATTGTTTACGCGTTGTTGACGTGTCGTATGGCTCGGCTGCAGTGGTGTGGTGGGTTAAGCGCGTGGGTTCGAGAGGAGGACTGACTCGGAAGACACGGCGGCGACCACAGTTGCAACTTGATGTTGAAGATAGCTAGGATGTGTTCAACATCACTGCGACACCCTCACAAAATTTTCGCCACAGCTCCATCGCTTCCAGAAAAAGTATTCCTAACAAATCTTCCTAGAACTCCGAATACCTCGAAGACCTCATGGAAACCGTGCGACCCTGCCAACGCAACGCTCAGCGGAGTCCTTCAGCGCCTTCAACAGTCTCTTCGATCTGTCCATAAACGGAAAATACCCTGGCCTGACAATGAAACTGATCTCTCCAAGTACGTTCACTTCGCAACCATGTCGTGTTAGATTGACTTGAGTCATATTCTCAGTGACCTGCTCACACCGAGCGATTACTTCAAGGCGCTATTGCAGCCTATACCACACATCTTCAATCAACTGCACTCGCGATACGTTCTTAGAACACCCATGAAGTGCGTTCAGCTCGAACTTGATACTTGTGAGTCGCAAATCTCGTTTTACTGACTTAAGCGGATGTCACCATTCCTCAGTTATCTCTGGTGCAACCTTTGAAGCCGAAGACTTCGAACGATTGAAGCTCACACCCCCGATGATCTTGTTCCTTGTAAGAGAGAACTCGTTTATACTTGACACTTTACAATCGTCTGACCCGCACATCAGCAAGTGAAGTCTTTATTCTGTCCCACTCTTGATCGCGCTCTTACCCTTGCTTGGGAACAAGCGCCATCGGCTACCGTTGTCGTAACAAACCTCAAGGATACCGCCGTATTTTTTCCTTCCTCACAGGACCGTCCTGAACCCATTTCGAAAATATATCAACCACTGAACCCGCTCTAGCACTCAGAGTCATTGCTACCGCGTATCTACACGATGCACTTACCCCTGGCCTTTTTATCGACGTTCCTTCACCAGACATGGAGATTGACGAGGACGTCGTCCTTCCGGAAGGACCCCCTCAAGACCCGTATCAACCGCTCCTGCCAGATGAAGTCGTTTTCGCGACTCATCGAAGGCATTCCGACTTTGATATTGCTACGCTCGTTCGAGATCGTGCAAAAGCGCTTCAATTCTTCCGTTGGAAGAAGTATGTTCAAGAACAATTTTCCAAAGTCGCCGCTCATCCGAATGACATGCTACTTGCCAAGACGAACAAGGCCGGGCAAATTATTCCAGACAGGCGCCCCATATACTCCTTCTCCGCCTCCGAACTTCCATCAGACACTGCCGCACATCTCAGGGCCACTCAGCGTGAATCACCTCTTGTGACCGCTGGGGTCGCTGAATCGTTCGTGCAGAGCAAAGCTTTCACGCTCAAGATCCAAGATGTGTTGTCAGGAGGCTCAAAGCGCTCTATCTGCACAGTTTATCGTTGTCAGCTCACCTCGATAGATGATGTTCCTGTATCGGCACCATCACTCTGCCTGAAATTATTCGATGATCGCTTCCAGATTCTGTCGACTCCTGAAGAGGATGACGATGAGCCTGATGTCGAGGTTCCTCGATGGTTTGATCCAGTGATCTACGCTGAAACATATGCTCTCAACGAAGCGGCTGCATACGACAAACTTGGCATTGTGCAAGGGTCTGTTATCCCCTGGTTCTACGGTACTCACCAGGTAAGATGACAGCAGTGTCTTTATGCGCGAGAGGAGACTGATCGACTATGATTAATGCTTGGCAGTTCACGTTACCCGATGAGACAGTTCTGACGGGTATTCTCATGGAGTATATCCCAGGATGGAAGCTTGACTCCAATTTCGCGCGGGAGTTGTCTCCTGAGAGGCAAATCCAGATGGTGCGTGGCCATGACTTTATAATGAAGGGAGGTGATGAATGACCAAAACTCAATCACTTACGCACTCTTTTACTTTAGATCAAAAGTTGTCGTCACGGAGCGCGTATTCTGGACATCGCTGACATTGCCCAACTTGACTGGCACAACAAGCAACTCATACTCTATACTAATCCTACCACTAAGCTCGACCACGTTGTCCTGATCGACTTTGCGTCGACAACCCAAACGTGGGAGCCACAGGAGCCCAATTGGATAGAAAACTACTTCGGCGTCCTTCACATGTTATTAGGTCGGCGGGGTGAGGTAGGTATAGATCCGGGGCTCGTATGGGAACACTTCGGCGAACCGGATGTATGGGACCCAATACAGGCTGGCATTCCAACCGTTCCTGGGGGTACAGAGTATAGAATGATAAGAGCTAAAGATATGTTTCCATTTATTTCATCTACGTGACTTTGCTTTCCCTTTTCCGTTGTAACGAAGTCGGATTTGAGATAGAAAGGCATCCGGTGTGGAGGACCATCGAGCGAAAGTGAGTGAATCGGATGGGGGGCAACAGAAGGATAGATACGTATCAGTCGTAACAACAACCACACTGGGGTTGTGTAGTACTGAATAAATTAATGTGAACGAAGCAGCCATGCCTTTCCAGCTTAGGTCATTGGCTTCGAGGGAAGGGGAGGGAGGGCTGCCGCACCACAATACCATATGGGCGAAGATCTGGGGCAGAGCGTTCTTGAACACGCTCAACCGAGACAGCTCGTAGGGATCATCAGTAAACCTTCATAGAATGGAGTTCATCGCTCCAAGCTGTTTGGGTGCGTTTTGCAGATAGAGGGAATAGCATCGAGGCAGGGTACGTCTTTCCTGGGTCGTGGATGGGGCCAAACCGCAAGATACCACGATCGACGATTTTGGGTATGAAATCCTCAAACACGCCGGTCCGATCCACCAAGTTGAAGAGGGCATCATCGGCGTCGCTAGCGCAAATGTCCCCCCACCGCCCCACCCAATTTTTCTCCCAGACAGGTTCCTTCCATGCGAGCTCGACGGTCTTCAGGTATGGGAACTTGGAACTCGTGATCGCGGTATCGACTGCCTTCCAGAAGGCTCGATAATTTGGGGTAAATATTGATGATGGTCTTATACGGAACCGCAACGTGATAATGCAGAGAGAGGTCGGGAGATTGAGAAAAAGTGATTTCAGGTACCGTAGTGCCAAACTCTCCACAACTCCGGGTGGGACCATATCAAACCTTTTGAGTTTTCTGCACTGCGCGATGGGAGGGATCCCTTGAGAAAATCATGAGTTCGAGTAATCCAAGAAATTAACTACGACTTACACATCATTTCAGAGTCGTGGCGAGGGTGGGTCATAATGTTCCAGTCATGCCACAACTGCACATACTCCACTGTTTCGGAGATTTGGGACACGAAATCGTCAAGGTGGTCTGATGTTGTGGTATTGGGTAGATCAGAAAAGTGGAGCAACAGATATTTGAGGGAGTAGCCTGGCTGCGACCGGCTGAACCAGTCAAAGAGGACGGCGTGACCGTTCCCAAAAGAGTCGGTGGATGTGGAAATCACTTCCATTTCGATGGTAATCGGGTCTATGGTCGTACCACCAGCATATAAGGGCCTCATATCCTTCGTATCCCAATTGCAGCAGTGAATTATCAACTCCTCCAACTGAGTGAATCCGCGTAGAAAACGGGTAGTATCTCGAGGCGACCAAGCTTTCATATATTGGAGTTCGAGATGTGTGACAAAAGCGAATCTTTTCGAGAGGACAAAGAAGAGAGGTTGGACAACGGGAAACCCTCGAAACGCGAGGTGAGTGAGCTTTGGGAGAAGCGGGGGAAGAGCCTGGTGGATCTTGTAGAGCCAATCGTCGTGTCGTTCCCGTGGGTCAATTGTAAGGCGGAGGACGTATTGCCCAAGAGCCGGGGAGGCCATGACGGTCTGCATGAAATTGATGGCCTTTCGTTTGGTGTCCAAACAGACATGAGCATAGAGATGGATACGGGATTTGGGAAACCAATCGTGACAAACAAGGAGACACGAACGCAGAGTCTGCGTACGCCGTTGTAGAGTCTGTGTTTGCTGTTGCGTTGTCTGCAATGGATCAATGGGATAAGAGCTAACAAATTCGATTACGAGTTCGCAGATCTCCCAAGGGACTTTTGAGGTGGATCGTCGACGACAGCCTAAACAAGAAAATGTCAGTATAGAGACGAAATTGCAGAGAACGTGAACGTGAGACCCGAGGCAGGTGACGTTGGCGGCCATGAGGGAAAAAGAGGGTAGCTACCTCGTTGAAATATGTATACGCCAATGATCAGTCAAGGGTCACCGAAGTGCAAGTATTACGGATACTCATCATTGGTAGTGGCAGCAGGGATCTCTCCTTGGGCGGCAACGTCATCGTTTCAACAAGAACATCGGGAGAAAGCTCGGCAAAATACATGCTAGGGAGACCGTGTCCACAAAACACAGCTGAATGCGACCACGAGGAATGTCAATGATCTCATTTCTATGTGGATATTCTGATCATGAGTAAGTGGTGCGACTCGCGAGGAATGAACCCAATCCATGATGCGCACCGATAGTTATTATCCCTCGCCGCGAACACCGGAACTGGTCCCCCTTATACCTGTGCTAATCCTTGTTTGGCATGGATGTGAAATCGGTTGCACAGGAAGGTGCAGAGACGGTCGTGAAAGGTCTGTGCGGTATTAGTAGAGGCAATCATCCATGGTGTGCGTGGGGGCCCGCGTTCGACTGGAAGATTTGGGGGCTGATTATATTAGTGCATATTCGATGTATATCAATTCTGTTAACTTACCTTGTAACCGTGCCTTCGTAACTGAATGTGGGCCTTAAACCCAGTGCATATAGATTCACCACGACCACCTTTGTTCGCTCTAACCCATATGCCTGATAGTGTGACGAGTTTCTGCAAGATTTTTCATGGTAATCAGATCCGGGAAGAGACGCCTCGATAGCTGGTAGGGATGGCTTGCTCGCATTCATCAGGCTTGAGACGAAGAAAAAATCGAGGACCCGAGGAGGAGGGGAGACGAGAGTGACAGAGGGCCCAGACCTCAGATCGGCCTCTCGCTTCGGTATGAGCGCTTATTCTCCTCCTCCTGCTCACTGTCCACGGCGTCGGCGAGTTCTCGAGGAAATCCGTGTCCCCAACGTCCATGCATATCCTCCTCCCTAAGACCTTCTATTCAACTTTCTCCGTATCGCTATGGATATGCTGATTTCACACGTACTTTAAATGCCCCGGCTCTGCTCTTCCTGCTTGACCATCACTACTTTCCTGCTTCCCCGCGCCCCGTCGACTTCCCCTCCATGGCGATGACTCGGACAAGACCAACCCTTATCGTGAGAAATCCCTGCCTTCATACAGCTATGGTTTTGCCCTGATAGTATTGACAGCTTTACGAACTTGATAGATGCTCCTAGTGGGCTGGAATGATGCACTCTGAGACGAGCTCTCATATTGCAATTCCCTCGAACCTTACCCGCTGTGGTCGTAGGCTACACGCCCAGGATGTCGCGTCCCTCTTTTTGGGGTGACAAACATGTACGAAGACGTCTCACTCGACAGCGACATTGGTACACATCGGGTTGATACCGGATGCTTCAAAACCCGATTCACACATCCCTCAGGCTCAGTTATCCCCTCATCGTCCTGGATGCTATTGAATTCTATCCTCTATGGCGAGTATGAGTATCCACCCAGATGGATGGGTGCGTGGTGAGTCTTTTTCTCATGCTCCTTGTCACACGGGTATGCAGACTTAACGTACTGTGAAGTCAGCGCGCTCACATTCCAAATCTATGACATCTTGTTGAATCTTTCGTCAGAGGTGAGTCCACGTACCTATTTCCTTCTTCCACAACTAACGAGGAAATCGAGGTCAAATATATATGGCAGTGTGTATTTGCACTTGCGGACCAGTCGATAATTGATCCTAATACCGCCATCGCTCAGGGAGAGACTGACGTGGATCGTTTTCATGTACACTTTCATTCGGTACTGTTCGCTACTTCACGCCAGGTTCGATGCATTCCCTCTCTTCCGAGTCGCTCTGATTCTCAGGCACTCAATATCACAGCATTTCAATCCTCCTCTTGCCAGAGATTCTGGCCAAATCAAAACCGACACCCTCTCAATGTCTACGCTGGTTCATCTTTGCGATAATCGGAAGTCTGGTCGCTATATTTTCTATTCATGTCATCTTGATAGCCCGCGGTATGTCTCCCTGAACCTCTTGTGGACCTTCAGCCCGAATCTGGATTCACTGATTCAGCTTGCACCCAGTATATGCGCTCTACCGTAGCAGCAGACGTCTCCTCGTTGGCTTATTGTCATTCTTGTTTGTGTTCTCTGTGGGAAACGTCTTATTGACGCTGTTCACGGTCAAGGGCATCACGCTCGACAATGATTGTAACCCCCATCACATTACCATCATCTTCTATCTTGCGCGGTGAGCAAAACGTTCCACACGAGTTGTCAGTCAGCGCTTAATTGGATAACAGTATTGTTGGGTTTGGTTTCGATACGGTCCTGCTCGCCTTGACAGTCCTCGGATCGTGGCGCCACGCTCTCAGGGCAAAGCGTCTCGGAGGATTCGGAGGATCACCTCTGATGTATGTCCTCATGAGAGACGGAATTTGGATATATGTCTCTGTTCTCTGTAAGTCGACTGATCGTGCATATATATCGACAGTTCAATCTGTCTAATATTGATACAGCAATCTTTATCGTCAGCCTGGTGACATCAGTCACCGAGGCACCCTCAAAAATACTTCATGCATGGTACGTCCTCGCACTGGACACCTCTCGACCCCTCACAATTTCTATCTACGATAGCATTAGGGGATGGATCCTGCCTATCTGTTCCTCTGTGGTAAGTACATGCTATCGCGAACCACGTTATCCCAGCCCTTCGGTCTTGGCCAGCACAACATTGATGGACTGACATGACCAAATGATCGCACAGGGATCTCACGCGATCTTGAATTTGAGAATCCGTAGCTCAAGGACTGGGGTCAGATCGTCTGTACTGACTTCGTTCATGTCCGAGTTTCAGGTCGCCGAAATTGTCACAGGGGCGGATGTAGACTCTGACAGTAATCATGACACAGAAGGAGACGGGGTATTCGACTCTTGAAAGCTGTAGGCGTCAAGGATTCTGACGTTTTCTGTGTCGACGGGCAATAAGGAATCTCTGTTAGCACACACGAAATTTAGATACACAACTGTTACACCTACTTAGCGAGGGAGAAACGGAAAGAGACCACCATGGACATGGGAAGGAACGAGATCAAGGGACGTTGAGAACGACGTGTCAAATATATCGAAGATCGAAAGAAGGAAAACTTGCGATAACAGATCTATAATTTGTTTGAGGACGGAAGGACCATCTTATGACGTCGAGAATACGACCTTCCTTACTTCGACTGACAACGCCAACCTATTCCGTCTGACCTGTGGCATGGGATGATCTTAGAAGGACAAAGAAATTAACACGAGGTCCTTCGGAGTAGTGATTGAAGGAGTCAATTGGTGAGGAATGAATCTATTGGAGACGTACTTTACACGAAGTTGCCTGATCCTCGAGATCGAGATATGTGGAAATGAGCGCTCATTCCTCTTTGCCAATAACCGAGGTGCCCCATGCGTATCCTCCACCTTCTCGCGGCCTTCGAGTTAGGATCATCTGTATTATCGGGGTTGTGCTGATTTGATACACACTTTATACCCTGACTCTACTCTTTCTGCTTGATCATTACTTCTACTTTCTTGCTTCTCAGCTCCCGTTCGCCTTCCCCTCCTTGNCTATGACACGGACAACGATCAACCCTTATCGCGAATGTCTGAGACTCTTCTCCCCTCATACAGGTATGGTTATACCCTGATAGTATTGATATATTCATAAACTTGATCGATGCTCCCAGATGAATGATGCTCTGAGACAAACTCTAGCACTACAACCTCCTCGGACTATACCTTCTATGGTCGCATGCCTGCACGCACAGGAAGTCGCATACCTTTTTTGAGGGCGCCAAACCTACATGAAGACGTCTTGTTTGACAGCGAAATCCTCCGGTACTCATTGCGTTGGTACCGGTTACTTCAAATCCCGATGCACACATCCCTCAATTATGTCCTCATCGTTCTGGATGCTGTTAAATCCTGTCCTCCATGGAGAGCCTGAGTATTCACCCAGATGGATGGGTGCGCGGCGAGTCTTTTCCTCCTTATCCTCGCAACTCGGATACGTAGACCTAACATACTGTGAAGTCAGCGCGCTCACATTCCAAATCTATGACATCTTGTTGAACCTTTCGTCAGAGGTGAGTCGATCTATCTATCCGCTTCTTCCACAATTCAGGAGGAAATCAAGGTCAAGCATATATGGCAGTGAGTGTCTCCACTTGTGGCTCAAGAACCAGTCAACCCTGATACCGCCATCACCCAGGGAAAGACCGACATGGATCGTTTTCATGTACACTTTCATTCGATACTGTCCATTGATTCACACCAGGTACGAATTAGTATGACATATCCACTTTCTTGGTAGTCGTTCTGATCCTCATTTGCTCAAACTTGCAGCATTTCGATGCTTCTCCTACCCGAAATCTTAGCCAAATCAAAACCAACCGAGCTACAATGCCTACATTGGTTCATTTTCGCGATAGTCGGGAGTTTGGTCGCGATATTTTCTATCCACGTCATCTTGATAGCCCGTGGTAGGTCACCTTGAACCTCTTTTTCTTTATCATCGACTCAACTCTCACTCAGTATATGCGCTCTACCGTAGCAGCGGACGTCTCCTCGCTGGGCTATCAGCATTTCTGTTTATATTCTCTGTGGGAAATATCCTGTTGACGCTATACAAGGTCAAAGGCATCTCACTAGATGCGTATTGTAACCCTCATCACATCACGCTCATCTTCTATATTGCACGGTGAGCATAACGCCCCATACAATTTCCCCATTCTATGCTGAAATAGATCTAGTATTGTCGGTTTCGGGTTCGATACAATCCTGCTTGCCTTGACGGTTCTTGGATCATGGCGTCACGCTCTGATGGCAAAGCAACTCGGAGCATTCGGAGGATCGCCCCTGATGTATGTCCTGATGAGAGACGGGATTTTAGTCTATGTATCCATCCTGTGTAAGTGAACCAATCGTACTTATTATCAATCACTGAGTATATGCGAAATTCATCCAGCGATCTTTGTCGTCAGCCTTGTGACATCGATCATTGAGTCACCTTCGAGGATCCTTCATGCTTGGTGCGTCCTCTTATTGGACATATTTCAATTACTTGTTTTTCATAAATTAACACATTCCACAGCATAAGAAGTTGGATACTGCCCATATGCTCTTCTGTGGTAAGTTCATCTTGCAACGATACATCTTATTTCTACCCCTCTCGTATTCTCGGCCACATGCTAGTACTACAGTATCACTAGGATGATTTAACTTACTCCATGAATCGGCGTTCTGATTGCGTAGGGATCTCATGCAATCCTGAACCTGAGAATACGTAGCTCAAGAAATGGGGTCGGATCGTCCGCCCCAACTTCGTTCATGTCCCAGTTTCAAGTCTCCGAAATCGTCACGAGGGAGAATGCGGTGTCGGAAAGCAATGATGACACAGAATGATGCAGGGCATTTGATCCCAAAATTTGTGGGGTCTGGGGATTCCGACGGGTTGTCTACCTTCTTCCTTCGACGAGCGCAAAGAATATCTGTCTTATCCAAAATCTGAATATAGAATGCTTGAATCTGCACAATGGGGTAAAACGGGAAGAGAGAGCAAGTGTCGTGATTTTCGTGGCCGTACAACCGGAAGCTTCGAAGAACAAAGCAGTCGGGGTCAAGGGAATGAACAAGATTGCGGGACTCCGGAAAAGATGCGTCAAATACGTCGAAGATTGAAAAAAGGAACAATGTGAGAACAGAAAGTGTTTGGGGACGGAAGGACCATGCGAGAACGATATCGAGAATGAAGCCTTCCTTGCTTCGACTGGCACAGCCAACCTATGTTCCGTCTGACCTTTGGCATGAGATGATCTTGGAAAAACAGGAAAGTAAAACATAGAAACACCGGGTCGAGCTTACGCTTAGCAATGACACGGGTCAAAATAACGGGAGATGAATCAGTTTGGGATGTGCTTCGTACCTCTCAAGCTGCTCGACAAGAGCAAGTATTGGCGACCTGAGACACGAGATATCATAGATGAGCCGAACATATAAAAAACGATAGGCACGGGTTGGATACTGGGGAACGGGGAAGATTTCGGAGCTAGGAGGCTCAATCCATCCATGTGGCAAACAAGAAGAGAAGGTGAACTTAGTGTTCAATGCGGCATCCCACATCCTATCATCTCCGGAGCCGTTGGGAATGCCTTGAGATCCTAATCGAAGAATAAGACTCCGGGACGTCGAACAACAGTATGTCTCTGACTGGTACCTTTCTTGATCTTCTGCTTTCATTCGATTGCAGTACGTTAATGATGACGCCTGTGGAAGTATAGGAATTGAATAGCTGCTGGCAAGGTTACGTACAATTAGGGCTCATGAAGATGGGATCGACTCTCGTGTTCGCCATGTCGTCAACGACACTTGTTTCAGAACGCACACTGTGAGAACCTCGTTTATCTGTACGCCCAGATTACATGGAGGGGAAAGCAAGTAGATACACATTTAGATTCGGACAACCGGATTTAGTTGTAAGAAGGATGACAGCCCGACTCCCGAGTCAACCATCTTTCTGGTTCAATAGGTGAAACCTGATAGGCTTTCGAACCCCAACCATCGACGCACCACAAAAGGCCTCGTTCGTACATAATCGGAAGGAAGCTCGAGAATATCCCATGTCGATTCAACAAAACCAACTCCTTCCTGAAGACGTTATCTCGCCGTTTCTGCAATACTCCCTCTCTGAACTCTTCGGTTGGCTCTTGATCGCTTGAGGGGTCACTCTGGATTTCAAGAGAAAGCGGCTTGGAAAGGTCTGGACTCGAGAGGAATCGATCCAAAGCTAACCACCGTGCCTGACGTGTTTTATGGAATAAGTTGGTGATGTTGGTCGTGTAGGTGAGTTGGAGAAATTCAAGAGACTTGGGAACCCCATGGGCAAGTTTTTGAAGTAGTAGAGGCAGATCGTCTGAACCAACGTTAAACTTGAGCGAGAGGACACGTAAAGCACCAAAATCTGCGAGGACAGGAAGTGCTGTTGATCTCCCAGTGAGCCACAGAAGAAATTGAAGTAATCGAGAACACTTACCTCTCAGACGGGTGTAGCTTACAACGAAGTCAAGTCGCAGAGATTGTAGCGTTTTTGAACACAATTGCAGTAGATGCTTTAGTTCATTAGAGATCTTGTAGACCATCAAGTCAAGCGTAGATAGCCCCTGACAGGAGTTGCTTTCGACGATCCACTGTGAAAATACGACCATCTGGTGAGCAGGGAAACCGACGTGTTTGAACGTTTTGAGCTTGTGAGATCGGATATTGTCGTCGGGATGCACTTTGAAGGAATCCGTGGCACAGTACTGGATATTTAAATCTTGCAAGTTTTCATATAGATTGACGATCTGGATGATTTCGTGAAAGGATCGAGTGTCTAGGCGCGCCAGCTCTAGCGATTTCACATTTGTAAATCGAGACACCGAGGCGAAGAAGGCCGGTTCGAAATGCGGGATTTGAGATAATGAAAGGGTGTGGACGTTGGGAAGAAGCGATGGGAGGGTACCAAGGACACGATCTAGCCAACTACTGGCACTGTGAGACGCATGGATACGAAGAATGCACACATAGCATGCAAGTGTAGGGGAATGTTCAAGCAAGAATAGGAACTTTGAAGCTCTTGATCTTGAATTCAGGTTCACACTTTCGAAGATGTGTACTCGGGATCGGGGAACCCAAGAGTGGCAGACTTGACCGCATAACTTCACAGTGTCTATCGAAGCATTGTCAATGATACGCTCACAGACCTCTACAGGGAGTTTGGGGATGAATGATGGCGTGGTCATCCAGGGCGATAGAAAAGAGGCCACGGCGAGAGCTGCAAACGGATTGAGGATTAATACCAGTCGCCATGCGAATAGAAGTAGACTTACCGGAGACCCTCTTTGTTACTCTTATCCCGTCTTTGTTCTTGCTGTATAGCTAGTCGCTTGAAGAATAGAGGAGGAGGATATCAAAATTAGACAAGTGAAGTGACAAGTCAGTCTGTGCCGCCATGAGATGATACAATTGACACTCACATCTTGTTCGAAGACCTACTCGTGTCAACTATGGTGCAGTCGTAATTCTTCAGCCTATGAATGCCTGCTTCCGAGTCCAAGTTGAACTTGCCTGTGAACGAAAACAACGATCCGATGAAGGGATTCGTCAAGGATGGTGCCTCCACAAATCGATCGCACGCCAAACCCAACCGTGTGACTCGCAACATGTCACATCACGCTTTCCCTCGATGTGACTGACTCGACACGATCCGCCCATTCAAGCCTCGGAGTGACCGAGGCACATGTACAGCGAGCAACCTCATCTTCCTCAGGTTCCCGGAATAATTGTAAGTTTGCTATTGGATTGGTATTGACCAGCATGATTTTTTCCCTTCATTTCAATTTGCATTATTTTGGTCACGAATGAAGTTGTACAAAGACAGTCCTGATACAATACATCCTTCATTCCAGACAAGATTGTAGGACGGAAAGAGTAAGTAGAGATATACAATTAGAGGATTAGAAGAAAGGAAAAGAGCCTGTGGCCCTACTCCGCCATTTTTCTGGTTCCGTAGGTGAAACCAAATAGGATCTTGTTCCCCAACCAATGATGCACCATAGAAGGCCTCGTTCGTACATGTTCGGCAGGTGCCTCCTGAATAATCCGTCTCGATCCAACCCAACCAACTCGATCTTACCGTTCTCCTCTTGCTGTTTCTGCCCCACTCCCTCTGCGATACAACCGAGACCGTCTTCTTCCCCACCCTCCGAAGTATCCGGATCGATGACAGGAATTCCCGAGGCACACTCGATCTCAAGCGAAGGTGGCTTGGAGAGGTTTAGACTCGAAAGGAAGTGATCAAACGCTGACCACCGTCCCTGACTGCCCTCACACAACAAGTCGGTGATGAAACATTCGTATCTGAGTTGGAGAAGTTCGAAAGATTCAGGGACGCCTTGAGCAAGTTTTGGCCGCACTACGGATACTTCATCTGATGCAGAGTGAAGCTTGAGCGAGAGGAAGCGTAGAGCAGGGAAAGTTGTGAGGGGAGGAAATTCTGTTGACATCTCGGTCAGCTAAGGAGACGATAAGGGTTGTCCAGAGTACTGACTTTTCAATACCATACTACCGTTCATAGCAAATTCAAAACGCAGAGATCGTAGTGTTTTTGAAGATGCGTGAAGGATGCGATTCAGTTCGTCAGTGTAGTCGTAGATATTCAAATCAAGCGTCGATAGCGACTGGAAGGAATTACTTTCAATGATCCAGTGAAAAAATCGGTCCAGCTGGCGTTGGGGGTAACCGATGAGTTTGAACGCTTCAAGCTTGTGAGATCGGATGTTGTCATCGGGATGCATGTCAAGGGAACTGATGTAACGGGAATAAATGTGTAGATTCCGCAGGTTTTCGAACCCATTGACAATCTGGATAATTTCGCGAATGGAGTGGGCTCGCAAGAGGGTAAGTTCCAGTGATTTCACTTTTGTAAATTGGGATACCGAGGTGTAGAAGGCCGAATCGAGATGCGGAAGTTCGGATAATGAAAGGGTGTGAACGTTGGGCAGAAGCGGCGGAAGGGTACGGATGACGTCACGGATCCATCTACGAATCTCGGAGGGTCCGGAGATACGTAGAACGCATACATAGTAGCCGATTGACGGAGAGCGAGAAAGCAAGGATAAGAGCTTCGAAGCCTTTGAGCTTGATCTCAAGGTCACAGTTTCAAAGATGATGACTCTGGATCGGGGAAGCCAAGAGTGGCAGACTTGGCTGCACCTTTTCGCAGTGCCTATGGAAGCATTGTCGATGATACGCTCGCAGACCTCTACTGGGAGTTTTGGGATGGATGAACGCATGAACATTGAGAGCGATGGAACGTAGGACACGAGGGAGGCTTTCACGAATGAGAATGAAGTGACAGTTGCGATGCAAATAGGGATGTACTTACCAGAATCCTCTTTGTATTGCTCCTAGATTCAACGTTCCTAGCGTATTCGGGTGGCTTAAGAAATTGAAGGTTGATAATTCTAAATTAGAACAGTGAGTCAATCTCGCTTCATCACGAGGCATCGCTCATACAATCAATCCTCACTTCTTGTCCAAAGACCTTGGCCGTATCGTCTATAGGACAGCCGCAATGACTGTTAGCACCAGATCCTGAGTTGAAGTCGTATTTACCTATGAACACCACCACCACGAGTACCACACGATACTGTTGCGGGAATAACCCTGAGTTTCTTACACGCGCACGATGACAGCGAGTCGCCACGCCAAAACTAACCGCCCGACGATGGCTGCAAAATGTCACACTGTCGAGAGGATTGCCGCCGACAGCGTCGAGAAGCTTCCAGCCGACGTACAGCATGCCAATCACTTGTTGTCGAGAGGATCATAATTTTGGTCACGAATGGCGTTGTACAAAGACAGTCCTGATATAATACCTCCTTCATTCCATACAAGATTGTTGGGTGAAGAGAGTAAATAGAGATGTACGATTAGAGGATTAGAAGAAAGGAAAAGAGCCTGTGGCCCTACTCCGCCATTTTTCTGGTTCCGTAGGTGAAACCAAATAGGATCTTGTACCCCAACCAATGATGAACCATGAAAGGCCTCGTTCGTACATGTTCGGTAGGTGCCTCCTGAATAATCCGTCTCGATCCAACCCAACCAACTCGTTCTTAACGTTCTCCTCTTGCTGTTTCTGCCCCACCCCCTCTGCGATACAGCCGAGATCGTCTTCCTCCCCATCCTCCAAGGTATCCGGATCGATGCCAGGAATTCCCGAGACACACTCGATCTCAAGCGAAGGTGGCTTGGAGAGGTTAAGACTCGAAAGGAACTGGTCAAACGCCAACCACTCTCCCTGACTGTCCTCACGAAGCAAGTCGCCGATTCTGCATTCATATCTGAGTTGGAGAAGTTCGAAGGATTCGGGGACACCTTGAGCAAGTTTTGGTAGTATTACAGATACTCCGTTTGATGCAGAGTAGAGCTTGAGCGAGAGGAAGCGTAGGGCATGGAAAGTTGTGAGTGCAGGAAGTTCTGATGACAACCCGGTCAGTCAAGTACAAGATGAAAATTGCTCAGAATACTTACTTTTAAATACTATACTGCCGTTCATAACAAATTTGAAACGCAGAGATTGTAGGGTTTTTGAAGACTCGTGAAGGAGGCGATTCAATTTGCCAGTGTAGCCGTCGATATTCAAATCAAGCGTCGATAGCGACTGGAAGGAATTACTTTCAACGATCCAGTTGAAAAATCGGTCCAGCTGGTTTTGGCGATAGCCGAGGAGTTTGAATGCTTCAAGTTTGTGAGATCGGATGTTGTCGTTGGGATGTATGTCAAGAGAACTGATGTGACGAGAATGAATATGTAGATTCCGCAAGTTTTCGAACCCATTGACAATCTGGATGAGTTCGCGAATAGAGTGGACGCGTAAAAGGACAAGTTCCAGCGATTTCACTTTTGTAAATTGGGACACTGAGGTGTAGAAGTCCAAATCGAGATGCGGAAGCTCATATAATGAAAGGGTGTGAACGTTAGGAAGAAGCGGCGGAAGGGTATGGACGACGTCATGAAGCCATCTACGACTCTCGGAGGGTCCGGAAATACGGAGAACGCATACGTAGTAGCCAATTGAGGGAGAGCGAGAAAGCAAGGATATGAGTTTTGAAGCCATTGAGCTTGAATTCAGGGACACAGTTTCGAAGATGATGACTCTGGATCGGGGAAGCCAAGAGTGGCAGACTTGGCTGCACCTTTTCGCAGTGCCTATGGAAGCATTGTCGATGATACGCTCGCAGACCTCTACTGGGAGTTCTGGGGTGGATGAACGCGTGAACATGGAGAGCGATGGGTCGTGAGACATGGGGAAGGCTTTCACAAAATGAGAACTAGGTACCAGTCGCGATACGAATAGGTATGTACTCACAAAGGTCCTCTTTGTATTCCTTCTATAGATTTAATGTTCCCACCGTATTTTGGGTCGCTTGAGAAATAGAAGGTCGAGAACTCTAAATCAAAAAACGCGTCATGAAGGGGGGCAATCAATCCTCACATCGTGTTCGAAGACCTTGCTCGTATCGTCTATGGGGCAGCAGTTATGTCTCGACACATCAGTGTCCAATTCCGAGTCCGAGTCGTACTTGCCTATGAACAACAACCACCCACGACCACACGATGACGAGTCCGCGGTTGACGTGCCAAAACCCAACCAAAACCGACAACGAATGCAACACGTCACATGCGTCACGCGTCACATGTCACAAATCACTTTTTACGAGTTTTTTTTCGGTGTGAAACCACCCTCGTTTTATCCTCCTCCCGTCCCCTTTCTCTGCCAGGTGGTCGGAATGCAAGGTCAGTACTTTTCTCAGAATTCGATCGTGGAAGATTTTGCAAGATTGGGTACTGTGGCATTCACAACAACGATACAAGGTACGATAGCCTCGAGGTCCCAGCGATTTGGAGCTCCCATTACTCACCACTTTGCAACGACACGGGTACTTGCCAAGTGCGACGCCATCTTTGTCGTTCTCCCAGCCGTGGTTAGTTTTCAAGGAATTCAAGAAGTGAGTGTTTTCTTGGAGTTCCTTCCCACACGACCATAGTTCACCTACTGTTGTCCACGCCGTGGTGGCCGTCGAATCCAGGGAGGCCTCTGCTGTTCTGGATTGAGATGCTCGCATTCATGCACTTTCTCTTGACTCTGGGACCACGGTAGGGATGACGCATTACCAATTGCTTTAAACTTCCCAGCGCAGAGTTGTGACCTACACCACAGTATCTCAAGATCACGCCTCCTATCGAGGTGCGGAGGAAGAGCACTGTGATATTGCGAGCACAAGGGGAATACATACGAGCTCTCGCAACGAAGCTCAGAATACGTCCAAACTGTTCGTGGCCCTGCTCTGCCACCTTTCGGGTTCGATGGAGGCGACTAGAAAGGCACTCGAGTTGAACCCATTGGCAACCCATAAGTGGCCTCGGTCATAGAGACCTGGGACACTGCGCCGGAACACCCCCTCCTGGTCCAACGAAATCAGCTCCTTCTTATCGCCTCTATATCTCTTCTCGATTTCCCCCATTTTCGTTTCTTCTGATTCTTGGGAGCCCTCGGTATCGATATCGAAGTTCATATCGGGAATTGGGGGGATGCACCTGACCTCGAAAGAGGGTTGCTTCGAGGGTTCCAAGTTTGATAGTAAGTCGTCCAATGCTGTCCAATACCCTTGGTTGTATTCATCGAATACGTCAACGACGAGGCAGTCTTGGAATACGAGCTCAACGAGGTCGAGAGTTTCGGGAATGCCCTGAGCCAGCTTTTGCGTGATCACTGGCAATGCGTGGTGTACGGAGTGATTTTTGAGTGAGAGGGTGTGAAGAACACAATGGCGTGTAAGAACAGGAAGACCTATCGATGTCTCGATGAACAGGCGAAGATACTGTTACGCAGGAAGACTTACTGAGAAAAATGCCATCATTGCCCAAGAATTGGAGACACAGTGCTTGTAGCGTCTTTGAGCATCTCTGAAGGAGCTGATTCAGCTCGTCGGAGGGTTTATGTGAGGTTATCTCGAGGGTAGACAATGAATGGAACGAATTGCTGGTGAGAATCCAGCGTGAAAANTGGACCTGCTGATCAGAAGGAAATCCATCGAGCTTGAACATTTTGAAGTTATGAGATCGGCTGTAATCGTCAGGGTGCAAGTCGTCGTCGAAAGTCAAGTTGCAGAAACGAATCTACTACGTGTTGCAAGTCTTGGAAGGAATTAAAGAGCTGGATGATATTGCGGAAGGGCTGAATGGGTAATAGCACCAATACAAGGGCGGTAATTGTCGTAAATCGGGATGTCAAGGTCCAGAAATCGGGAGTGATAAGTGGGAGAGAGTAGAAACAGAGAGAGCGGATGTTGACGGCAAGGGGAGGAAGAGTGCGAAGAACGTCGTAAATCCACTCGTGGGATGAGAATTTTCCATCGATCCGGAGGACGCGTACATAGGTTGCAAGTATTGGGGATATCTCAAGTGAGAATAGGAACATTGAGGCTACTCGATTCGAATCCAGTCGGACATCCCGGAAGAGGTGGAATCTGGATCGGGGAACCCAGGAACGACAAACACGAACGCATGTCTGAATGGTTTCTGGAGGAGCGTGGTCGATGATACGCTCACAGATTTCTATTGGGAACTTCGGAGAAGATGTACGAGGGAACATCCGTTTGAGGGCTTGGGAGAGTGAGTGACGCTTCGGATTGTTAGAGAGGATTCCGAGGGAAAGGGTCGGGGAGTTTGGTGTTGGATGATCGGGACGGAATTCGAGCTGGATTTGAGCGCAGGGCTCGAGAGTTGCAGAATAACCACTCAATGACAATTATAGACTGACCGACTCTCGCCACGTCTTTGGCGGGGTCTCCCGATGTATTTGACAGCAAGTGTGAGCAAACGCGGCACCTGCGAACGGGGATTGTCGGCAAAGTGCGAGGATACCGGATTAGGCAGGTGGACGCGTCAGACACAGCGGATGGAAATTGGGAGAATTGAGAGAAGTCTTCGAGTTCAGAGGGTAAGTGAGTGGTGTAAAGATAGATTTCGAAGCTTGGAGTCATAGGGACTCTGCGTAGGGATATTTATACATGTACATACTGAGCCACTCGGGCTTGCGGGACTTAGTAGATAATAGAGATGAGTAAGTGCCAAGAGATTTGGAACATACGAGAATTACAAGACAAAGAGAGAAGAGAACTAGACTACTGAGTACCTGAGGGGAGTGGCTCACTGTGAGAGAAGTGAGCGGGAACTCGTCGGGCGTTGGCATCGACGAGTTTCACTAAGTCCACACATCAGTCTTTGGATATCATGGGGTTGGCGCGTGGGCGCTTGGACTTAGTATTTGCGAATAGAATTACTATACATGGACGGCGTCGTATACGAGGTATCAAACCGGGTGAGTAACCAAAGGGAGTGAACAGCACAGTGCTATTAGAGCAGGGTAAGTATCTCACAGCAAGCGTGAAGCACTTTTCCCACCGTACTTCCTGGTTGAGTCGGACAGCCATTGAATTCTCTCTTCCACAGATGTGAGGGAACCTCTCAAATAAATTGTATGCTCGTACAATGTCCTAGGAAGAGTCACTGCTGAAAATCCTCGAGCGACCAGGCTCGCTTGAGCTGGTGTGACCAAGCCGTACCGTTACATGAGTACGTCACCGGCGACTCACCGCGTCACTATCCTGTCACTGCAACCCGCGTCACACTTCTGATCCGTCTCCGATTCTTTTCGATGGGCAGGAGACAACTTCCTCGTCGTTCCACTCCGTGCTTCAGGGAAACAGTCAACATATCGGCACCGGAAACTCTGGATATGAAGGTAGCTAGAGCCAGGCTCACATCGAAGAAGCATATTGACCGGTACCTTCTGTTCAGGACTGGTCGACCCAGTTCCAATTAAGGTCTCGGGATTCCTCATCCGAGTCGTATTCAACGTAGTATCTCATGGTAGCGTGCGTATAAACCACCTTGAAATCCGATGACTGTACTGATGATCCCATTTCTAAGACAATGGGTTGCTCTGTCTCCCTTCATGGATGGCGAATAACCATTTCTCGTTCAGATATCTGGGCATCTCGGGTTCACTTATCAGTGCTTCAGTTGTGCCAGCATGGTTGAATTGACCTTGGGACGTGCAGCGCTCTTGGAAGGCTACATGAGCCCGGAGCATATCGATTTCAGGATATCGAGCATCCTCCAAAACTGACCAAGAGCCTCATCGTAAGCACCTCAACGCAATGTTGCATCTATCTGTGCTGTAGCTCCGATTGCCTAATGAATTATCGGACATGGGAACGCGGAGATTTCGACGGCTGGAGGGGGGCAATTGAATTACCGAGCCCATTTATTAGATCTTGCCGTCACGGTGGTCCCCACTTTTCAACGCCTCATCACCCCTGTGCACAGTATCTTCGACAAATTATCCGCTCCGCTTCTCTATTTGATGGCATCGAGTTTGTCTCAGATAGATGGTTGGGTTCGTGGTGAGTTTCTTCTCGCCACTGTCATACCCGAATAGAATGACCGAAGCCCCACAAAGTTAGCGCTTTGACCTTCCAGGTGTATGATACTCTTTTGACCCTTCCAGCAGAGGTTCGCCCACAAGTTCTCCTTCTCGTACTCACTAAACTAATAGGTGATACAAGGTAGAGCATATATGGTGGTGAGTAGCATTCATTCTCCAAGGATCGTTCCCAACAATTCATCCACTTCGTGTTCAGCCAAAAACCAACGTGGATCGTTACTATCTATGCCTTCATCCGATACTATCCCCTAATACAAGCAAGGTACACGATCCATAGCGTTCTTCGTTGTTGCACTCCTCACTAAATCAGCGACTTGCAACAGTGCTTCATTACCTCGTTTACCCGAAATCCTATCGAGGTCACGACCATCCTATTCGCAATGTCTACGATGGCTATCCTTTCAAATCATTGGGATATCGTTCACGCTATCTGCCGTTCAGATAATCATAATCACTCGTGGTATGTGTCGGCCATTCTTCCACGAAATGACTATCTCACTGCAATCATGTTGCTGAGCCAAGTGTATGCAATATACGGTCGCAACAACTACCTTCTGGTCGCCCTACTTGTGATCTTTATGACGTATTCAATCGGGCACATTCCACCTTTTCTGCATTCCATCAAGGCACCTGGGGCCACCGTGGATAGCAACTGTGATCCTCACAATCTAACGATAATCCCTCTCTTGATACGGTTCGATACTTCCTTTGCATGAAATAATGTCCGGCTCACTTCCATTTTTTTTTCAGAGCCATCGGTTTGGTGTTAGACACAATTCTCATTGCTCTAACAATATACGGATCTTGGCGTCATGCTTTCGTGACAAGAAAGCTCCGAGGAACGTCTTTGATCTACGTTATCCTTCGGGATGGCCTTTGGGTTTTTCTTTCTATTATATGTGAGCGCTCGCAATCTGATCATCCGGTACTGAATGTTGACCAAGAGATCTGGGTTTAGCTCCAATCCTTACAACAGTATTAACATCGACGAGTGGTGGATCTCCAAGAACGATACATCAATAGTAAGTCTTTTCTGTCCCAATGGATTTCCCGAGGTCACTCCTGAGTCTGATCGTGCCATGATAGCTCTATCAACTGGGTCTTGCCAGTGTCTTCTTGCGTTGTGAGTCCCTCACGTCCCTACCACCTCTACTGGTGACAAAATATCACTGACCACATGTTGTCTTTCGAAGGGGTCGCGTGCGATCTTGAATCTGAGGATCAGTAGTTCGAGAACTGGGATCGGAGGCTCTTCTCTCAACTCTTCGACCATCAATTTATTTGGTGCAGAAGCGAGCACCGTCACAGATACGCAAACAGAAAGTCACCGTGTTCCTGATTCCACACAGATTGGACCATGCGACGTCTGAATTTACGAGTTGTCCAGAGCGTTGTGACCAACTTATCGTATGAACGCGGATTGTACTTGATGTGTATCTGCGACCCCTGTTTTCGACATGTAGGTATATTGCGTCTATCTTAGCTAGAGGAGCATTTCGTGTATCATGTACTTTACTCGTCCGAACCCGAATGTGAAGATCCCGATTATCGACTCCCAAAACAATACTTCTTAAGATCTCGGTATTGCGTCTTGGAAAACATCCTTATCTCGGACCAATTCCCGTCGACCAAATTGGGGACGGTCTCTAGAGGCGGGCACCGGCGGGAATGGTCAGAAATCCTTTCATTAAATTGACGTGTACCTCCGGTTCTGATTCAAGACCTGCCCACGCCACCCATTAGAAGTAGAAGCAACAAGAAAATCGACCGGTAAATACACCACCTCGTGGGGTGCAGACCTACGTCCGAACAGAACATGGTAATAACGATCGGTGGATTCGTAACTTTTCGAATTCGTGACCTTGCAGTATGACCTTATGACGACAAAGGTGGCGTTGTGTTGAGAGTCAAATAGACTGGACAATGGTTGGGTCCACTCACTATGACCGCCATTCGCCAGTATCGGTAATCCAAATACCCCAATTGTACCAGCGCTTTCGTCTGATAACAAGGAGATACCGTCTCTGGGATGGGTCAAAACCCCGATAACTGCTTCGCGGGTCTCGGTTGTGCTCTCCGGTATCCCAGATCGAGTGATTTCAGGGACATAGGATCAAGAGAGCTAACAGAAATCCTCGTCATTGTGCACAGAACAATCGAAAATACATTGACCTTGGCTAATTGTCATTCCTGCACAGAACAAGCAACGATGGCATTGCAACGAAGTCACAACATGGTGAATTACCGAGAATGTTGGTTTCATAGGCATTTGACGGGAATATAAAGGGAGCGCCGACATGACAGAGACAGCAAGACCGGCAAGAATGAAGTCAAGGTTCAACGTGGTGACCAAAAAAAATCGACAGAGTAACAAGTAAGACCCACCATAATAGATCATGAACCGACATGCTTTTCCGGAATCTTGACAAGACAGCAAGCTGCAGAGAGACGAACCACTCGCCAAGATCTAAACTCAACGTCGTGAACAGTGAACACCAGTGAGCAAATAGGCGCTCCTGACTTTCTATCCCGCTGCCACCGCTCTCCGGCCGGTTTGCGACTGACGCGTGTCCAAGACCGATTGTGTTTTAATTCTTCCCAGCGATATGATGATGCAATACCCCAAGATCTTTACAAACCACAGCAAGACACAATCTTCTATGGATCTATGGACACGTATTCATCACACGATCTGATCAGCTGGGTTATACAGGATACTCAGTCTTTCAGAGGCGGTCGAGGGTGAATCCTAGTCTGGTGAGTCTCTAGATGCTCATAACACTGACACGTGAAGCTGAAGTCTCATCCCATTTCCCTCAATCTTGTGCCCGCAGAAATCCTGCATTCATCAATGGCAGTCTTTCGAGTGTGTCAAATCCCAACACCCCGACGGTTTCTCGCGGAGCCTTCCCACGATGACACGTCCAAACCGAGGCACGGAGAAGGTCCAATAATTGCGTCTACAATTGTCGTCCTTGGAATGGAAGATCTCCGCAGTGATTGGTTTTGAACGCCAGGTTGGCAGTGAAGTTGGGTGCATGAGCCTTGACGCCTGAGGTTATACAAGGATCCGAAGATGGGGCAGTTAAATCCGCGAGGTAAGTGTCTATTATTAAGTATATATATTTCTCTCATACTTGATCAACCCCTCGACTCAGTGGGTGACTTTCCGTAAGGCTTGTCCCAACCAGACGAGGCCGTAAATCCTAAATTTCGGAGTCCAAACTCAGCCTGCTATCCATTTTAGGTCAATGTAACGCGGGAGTAACATCCCTTGTCACATTGGTCACCAATGCATCAACACACAGCTCAACCTTCTCGTAATGCTCTCATTCGTAAATTTTACAGATTCTTCCTCACATACCGCACAGTGCCATCAGCAAATTAAATATCGCTACAACAAAGTGCGATTACTCATATAGGGTGGGGTACCTTGGTCCTCTCACTCGTCTCAACGTGTTAAATGTTCCTAGTTTCGTAGAAGACATCTAGTTCAAACAGGATATATCCCGGGAGTTGAACAAGTTGAGAAGCTTGCCTGTTCAACGTAGGGAGTGATGTGTGACTTAAATTTTATCAGGTTTCGAAGTACCTTTTACCGAAATCCTCTGAACAGGTCACTCCGATGGATGGCATTGATAACTACACCGAATTCTACCTAGAGAATATCTGGAATACCCCACTCAGCCTGATGTAGTGATTGTATCCGCCTCTTGCAGATGGGTGATGTTAGTTAGTGGTTCTTGAATTCTCCGTATCGTGAGAGATATTCAAGGTAGCAGCCGCACTTGAGCTTGCTCTCGCGGCGATATCAAGTGTTTGTGTGCGCCTCTTCAACAATTCATACATGTGTGAGTGATTTCACTGGAATCGTTGGGTCATTTACTGAGCCATTGCGGCTTCCGGTGGACAACACGTTTGATGTTCCGAGTCGCACTTGAACTGTCTCTTCTTGAATACAGATGGAGCCCGAGAATTGACATGCTTGAGAAGTCAAACCCCTTGATCACCCTTGTCAAGCAAGATCTCAGAAGATTGAGCGAAAACTACACAGAAAATGATTTTTTGGAGTAGTGACCGCAATGGCATCACCATTTTTTCCTCGCTGGCATTGCATGTATGTCGCACAAGATGACCCGCCGAAGTATCAGTCAGATGCGAAGAATTTCCTTATCGAGATTCAATAGGCGCTCACGAGGAGGTCGTAAATTTCTGACCATCCTTCAACAACACGCTGATTTACGCGGGGGGTATACCCCCTCTGTAGGTTTGAGAATTTACGGCTTGCTATTCACCTGTGTTGTTACGCAACTTGAATATATCAAAATATCAAAGACAACAGCCGGAGCGGCATCAGCGGAGGTTCGCATTTTGTTGAGTCCGCCATGCTCAGCTCGTGCCGACCCTTATGCCGACTCTTGATGTCACGCAATGTAACGTCCCCATGGTTTCTAAATAGCTCATTTACAGCCTTGGACCATGATTTTGCCCTTACGGAAAGTCACCCAGTCTCGACTCTCTTCTCGAGTATCTGATGCTTTCCCAAACAGTCGTAAATCTCCCACGGAGGCGATGTTGAGGCTGTCAGCGTCCCTTAGTGTCGTCACAGAACATCCTCTGGTAACCAGGGAGCTTTCCACGACCACAGGTTCAATTTGTATCCACAATGCCGCATGTCAACGTACCCGACACACTTTTATAAGGTCGGCAATTACTGATATCTGCCAGGAGATACACCTCCCCCATCTTCATTCACACCCTCCTGCTTGTTTATACCCTTTTCAGTGTGGTCCCTCCAACGATGTCTGCGTTGGTTCGTCGTCGATGGACAAGGTCGAATCTCCCTCTGGAGATTTGTGAGTGCATCATTGGATTCATGCACCCGCACCCTATCTGGCGTGATGATGGCAGCCGAAGATGGGATTTGTGTTCGTGTCTCCTCGTTTGCCGCGACTGGGTCCCCAAATCCCGCATCGAACTTTATCGTTATGTTCAACTGGACAACAAACAACGTGCCCTCGGGTTCGTGGAGATTGTTACGGCCTTCCCACCACTTGGAAAATACGTCCGAGGCCTTCGGTTCGATTGTTCTTCGGATGTCAAAGGTGATTCAGATGAAAAATGCGTCGATTGGTTCTACAAAGTCCACCAAGGTCTTGCACCCCATCTTCAGAATCTCGCTCTCCTCGAGTACCAATGGCCTCCAGCTGTCCACGCTACCTTTTTTCTCCTTCCCTCGCGGTTTCATTCCGTATCACATCTCAGACTTTTCCGTCTGAGTTTTTGGTCATTCCGGGAGACCGTTCGTTTATTGAATAGGTTCACTCAACTCGAGGAATTGGTGGTTGGGCCGTGCAACTGGGGCGAGAATATCCCCAGCCTTGTTTATTCCCGTAAAACCAGTGGAAAAAATGCTCCAAACCCCGTTCCCGCTCATTTCGAACTCATCAAAGGTTCCATGACCGAAGGAAACGGTTGTGACGTCATGGTTGGGTGGCTTGCAAAGTCGCGCTTGTCAACTTCCCTCTGTAGTATCAAGCTTCGGGTCGATCTCACCACCTCAGAAAGTCTCCGGGATGTCCTGTACCAATGCTCGGGCACCCTGGAGTCTATTGAGCTCCAAATTCCTACATTGTCAGATTACTCTGAAATGACATGTGCGTGGTGTTTGTTTGTTTCACTTTCTCAGTCTTATAACTTCCTCCAGGGATGCCTGCAATTTCAATGTGCGGAAGACTCCAATCGTTCGGGTTCCGTCTGATGAGATGGGGACTTGAACAAGGAGACCCAGGAGAAATCCCAGAACCTCATCCTCACCTACTGTTTGTCGAATCCCTTTCGTCTCTGCCAAAATCCCTTCGTAGCATTTCTTTGGAGCTTCCGATGGTTGGGTTATTACCTAACCTTTTCACCTTCGATGTCATACTTGAGTTCTGGGAGGCCTTCGACAAGGATCTCGGAGGTCCAAAGTTCTCACATCTGACATGTGCTGAGCTCCTATGGAGCATCTGGAGTCCATCCCGCAAGCCTATTGTCGACAAACTCTGCGACATGCTCAAGAAGGGCGATTTCGCACGTTACATGCCGAACCTCTACAAGCGTGGCATCCTTCGATGTGGCGATAGAGGACAGAGGGTACGGCGCGTGTACCCCATCTCTGAGCCGTCCGTTGCATTGGCAGCACGCGACCGCGAGGCTTGGAAGGATTCATACCTTCCTCGTATGTTCTCCTACGACACCTCCTACCCCTCACTCCGCTAATGATTAAGCAGTCTACTTCACCCCTTCTCTTTTTTTTACGACCTCCTCATGCCGCCTTCCTTCCTTCGAGTCGACGGAATGCGCGGGTGAATGCATGCCGCTATTGTATCGAAAGCCATAGGAGCTCACTGTACGCAGCGAAGAAGACATTCCTGGTTCCGCCGAGAAGATGACGGTCCCACCCTCGTCCACCGTCGTTATCCAGCTCAAATTGAATGAGCATTTCAGGACGCCTTAGTCCCCAAACAACCATCCATATCGCATATTGTTCGAGTCCTCGGCGGATTCTCCGGGAACCAGTGATGTCCCTTGCCCACTATTCACGCTATCCTCAGCATCACTCTATGTTATTGATCCCGTATCCCTGCGCGTGACGTTCGCTGTGATAACTTCTCTCCAGCATTCGTGGTCATTGTACATGTTGCCCACGATGACCACGTCATTTGTTGTATAATTGCCCCCCTTCGACTCAAACTTCCCGATTGTTGGGCTGTACGCGTTCGGTTCCGGGATGCAGTTTGGACGAGGTTGGGTGATTTATATTGATTTCGGATTTGCGGGGGAAATGCTCCCATTCTCAGAGTAGTTCATGAACCCGTTTTGTGACATACGTTCCTTGTAATTCGGTAACCACAATTGTTTTCTTGTTCGCCTTAACCAGACGACTTTTCATTGCCTCTGTTCCTCAAAAATGAGGGTGGTTTGTCTGTCCATTTGTTTATTTTGATTACTTCCCTCGCACAGTACGCTCTAGGTTCTCGTGCACAAGAAATTCCAGGTCTTATTGAGCTTGCGATACACGGTTTTCAGAACAATAGTGACACCTCCATGAGAAGGAAGCTGTGATAACATCTCTCAATTCGCGGCCAATACACAGATGTTAGCACCATGACAATGTAGGCATCCCCCCTCGAAAGCAAATTATATACTCCCCCCAAGACGAGGAGTGGTCCCCAATCGGCAACCTGATGGAACGTATCGGAGAGAGCAGAACAGGGACGTATAACGAGCATCCATGATGGTTGTGGGGTACGAGAAGGCATACCCCCTGAAACTGTTAAAACCGGGACCTCAGCACCTCCCCCTGTTGAGGGTGCGCAACGGTGATTCACCTCCTGGAGTAGCACTGCGACAAATTTGAAACCAATGGTGGCAGGTAAGTCGGATAGTCCGAGGTGATTTAGAAACCGAAGAGTGGCCTCTATAGAATCGAATGAGCCAACAGAGATCGTAGGTTCTGGAGTGCCCACCTTCGCGTTCGATGTAATTGGCTCTGACCGAACCGATGCTAGTGATAACCAATCAACAGAATAACAAAATAAACACACCGTTAATTCTCTACGCACATACAAGATACCGCTATCCCTGTGTGCATTCCGACTATACACACTGATCCACTGGTTTGCCCATCGTATAGCATTGTGTAGCCATCTGCGGTGGACTGCTGTGAGGCTAAAGAAGCGGAGCACAGGGTCGATGGCAGCTGTAGCGATCAGTGAGCAGGATGTAGAGATACTGCGGATTCCGGAAGACGAGGGACTTGAAGATGAGGAGGAGAGGAGGAGAGGACACGAATCTCCGGAAACGTCCGATGTCTGTTCCGTCTGGCTGAGTTTGAGCTGAGTATCAATTCAAGCGCTGGTTCCAATTGCACGATTGCGACCAAGAGGGCGCGTTGGAGTGCCGGGCGACCTGGAACGTAGGTGAGTGCTTTCAAGTGGAATTGTACTCTCAGTATATGGTGATTAATTCAAGGACAAATGGATGAGCAGCTTGGGCGGCATAGGCCGACCGCCTTTCCCTGGCAGTGCTCGTAAATAAGTCTCTCCTCATTCCCGCATCTCCAGCGCGGACATTCCACCCCTTACCCATCGTCCGTAAGTGGATCTGCAGGTCTTCTCTCGAGGTTGTGCTGGCCTTACAAGAGGACGGAGGTAGAGAGCTTAGTTGTCTGTTTGAATTGGGATCCCTCTTGCCTTTCCAATCTACACAACTCGAATAGTATGTTCTGAGGCCGGTACGCTCTTCTATGCAGCACTTCGTGTACCAACCTCACATTGTCAAGATAAAACAGCGCTAATGTCATCACCAGGAAACCAGGGCCGCGATGTTGAGTTTTTGGCTTTTTCCCAGAGATGGTATCGCTTTGCGAGCCGACCCGAGTAATAGGTCCGCTGGAGCACTTGGAGTACTGGATAAGCACAGTCATAGTCGTTACACACAGAACCGCCATCCTGTCTTTTTGTCTCTCAACTCAACGCCACAGGATCCCACGATAAGGCCACCACGACTCAAGAGGGGTAAGTATTGCTGGATTCTCTCCGGAAGTAGGGCTATGGACGATGAGTGACCTATTTACCGGTGATTTCCTCCTTGTTTCTGCTTCTATGTATGGCACAAACACATTCGAGTCCCACTATGGGAGGAACATGTCAATTGGATCGAAGAATTCACGTCAGAGCACATCTCGGATGATCTACGTTGACATTCTCGGTTGACGGAGTTTGATCGGAGACTTTACTCTCCAAAGTAAGTCAACAACCTCTTGGAGGCTCAGGAGGGCATAAAAATGACTGTCGTTTGACATGAAGCATAATGACTCGTCCAATACGAAAGGGAGAAAGCTTCATATTGGACTTCGTGCTGTATCAGGACTCGTTGGAGTCATACAGTATGAATACAGTTGAAATATTGAATCACGTAGGAGGGCTTCGCACGGCTTTCAATTTCCGCGAATTGTGGTCCACCGCGAAGCAAGGCACTCAGATGTTTCGTCTCAGCACCCTGCAATAGAATCGTGCTGGCAACGCTGCTGTGGTCTCAGTTCCATGGACTATACAGCGACGATGTATATCTTCTTGAGCAGTCAAGCAATGAGTGCAGGATGACCTCACCGGTGGTAATGAACAAGAGAGGTTAACCCATCCGGAATTGATAGCATACAAATTGTACTATACACGCCAGGCACTAATGACCACCGGAATACCCCGAAAACTGCATGAACGGCTTCCACGTCCTACATCGCCCCTAGTCTCTATACACTTTGTTTCCAACAACCAGACGGAATACTCGAGGTGGCATCTACTCATTCCAGGTACCTGACTTCACGAAACATTGGCAGAACAAATCCGAAGCTCAGCCATATCTACGAACAAGACGTCAGCATACGAAATCCTTCCGGAAGGAGCATTCCAAACGAACATTATAATACACGTATGATACACCGTCAGATTTTTGATCTCTGAGGACCACGAACCTTCCAGCGACGAAAGTCCCCAGCAGGAGGTAAACCGTCGAGACTGTAAAGGTTATATCCCACAGGATAGGCAGCATTATTGACCATGCAGTAATGGCAACAGCTGTGACCGGGCGAGATAACTTGGGATACAATGTCGCTACTGTCTCTCTTCCGCTTGCCTTGTCGCCCTCTGCATCGCAGAAGTCTTGTGCATGGACTGTGGTGAAAATAAGGAGAGAGAAGGTAACGACTGCTTGTATCGTTTGAGGGTCCACGAGTCCATTCGACGCTAAGTGAATGGTCATCTTCGCCGAAATAGGAACATGGACAACCAATGCAAGGGACGTTACCACATGCAACCGCAACAGCACAATATTGAAAAGACGAGTATCCAACGGCGTTCAGGAGAGATTTGGTGAACCACCAGGCGGAGCAGCCTATATCATTATATGCGAAATCCGCCAAAAGAAAAATAGCCGCAACAACAAGGTTTCCGTGATAGGCTGAAAAGGAAAGGCTGAGGATGACAAGGATCCATCGCAATGCTCTAGCCTGCCTGATGGTAATTCGAGACGAGGGAATGGGGCGCCACGGCTTGTTGATCTTATCCTCGATGAGTGATTGAGTAGATGCTTGATTAGACACGCAAAATGTAAGGAGGACAAGCCAAATCCAGAGAAATGTGTTCAAGAAATGTACTGGTGATGTATGCTGGGTGAAAGCGATTGCGGTACATAACTGTGGTGGGGAATGAGTGAGGCAAAGGTGATGTCAACATGGATCGCACCATCGGTAATATCATCGTCTTGATGTCTGACTTTGTGAAGAGATAGAGTGTTTTGACGTGGAATGCAGTGTAACGAAACAGCATCCATGCGCGGGACTTCGAGTGCGAATCGGTAAACTTCATGATTGGAATGGGAGGAGAGGCCGTCTCAATGGAGATGAGTAAATCATGGCTCTCCAAAGAGTAATTTATACAAAAGGACTGGACTGTGACCTTGGTTGAGCGAAATAATCCTTTCAATACTATTGGTAGCGTGGGGACTTGCATCAATCTCTTCGAGAAGGTAGTCCGAGAGAAAATTCGCTAACTGCGAAAATCGAAGATGAATGAGATCCTCATGACATACCGGAATGACAAGATGAAACGCACACTTACCAAGGTCTCCGACTGTCCAGACAGGAGAATGTGGGTACCCATTTTTCTCTCTTGGAAAAACAAATCCGAAGTTTCTCCTGATCAAGTCATCCGCAGTACCACGCACATGCCATCCACGAGCCTCAAGCTCGCATTCAACCTCGGCGGTTCATCTCCTTGGTGAACTCTGCTGGTCCCTCATTGACTTTTGTAGAGGGATCTCAACGCTTGGACTACTAAACTCTGCAGTACACGGAAACAGACGTCATTGTCCGCCTGCACTTCAGCGGCGGTTATTTTCTACGGAGTCCATTGCGGCCTAATTGTCGGAAAAATCTTGAGCGTCTTATAATGTGAGAGGCATGATGATCGCATAATGAGCCAACCCACGATTGAAGGTTAGATCCTAATGCATGATAAGGGCATCAAAATGCGAAAAATCCATCTTAGCGAGCTTTAGCGAGGGCATTATAAGTTTTTGTCTCGCATTATTAGGCCTTATAATGCCAACTTTGCGCTTTGTCATTATATTGCCTTATAAACCCATTAGAAGCGCTTATGATGCCGCTCAGGTTTTTCCGACATAGTAGCACCCAGTAGGAAGACGAAATCCTCATTTTGTGCAGGATGAATGAACGCCGACCTGAGCCTGGGATGACCTGTATTCATGGTATCACTGGATCAAGCCTGTGTTGTATCTTTCAACGCCACCTATCTGATGAGATTCATGAGATACCTGAAGTTTCCCCGGAGGTAGAAGTCATGCGAAGTATACAGCCGAATATCCCACCTCACGGTCAGCAGATCTGGGTCCGATTAAACCTTGTAACATTATTGACCGGGTGAATTGTACTGATGCATCAAAGTCGTACCGTCACTGTACGAGACTGAAAAGGTGAAATCGAGTTGAAAGATGAAGAGGTCGGACAAAGTCCTTCTCTGACTACCACGAGTCCATCACCGGGATTACTTCTCCATATAGCCCTATAGTTCCAAAACTTTCTCCTCTCTTGAGGCGACGCCTCTGAGGAAGGACCCAAACCCCAATATTTTCTGGACACCCCTATATCTCTGGAGGGTCTTCACCAATATCCCAGATGACGGTTTCCACGTATCTTGGAAGATACGCGTAAGAGCAGGTAAAGTACGGAGGAGGAATTACACACAAATATGTCCGAATTCTTGTCACGGTAATCAAAGGGATCAAGAACAATGTCAACCGACCACAAGTAACCTCGAGTCAGAGTTTGAGCAGCGTACGTTCTGAATGATATAACGCCATCTTCGAAAAAGGGCAGAAAAGGACACGGAGATGTACAGAGGGGCTCAGCGTCTTGAGTAGCGTCCTGGGTAAAACAGACGATACCGAGTCGACCGCCTCCAAATTTCTCGACTATTGGGGGTAATGACCTCGCTCTCCGTGACAGGATATACTTTGTTCTGCCAACAATGCCCGCACCATAATATGCCACGCTTGTAGCAATTGGGTAGGAAGCGCTTGAATGTGCCTTCGCGCTGCATTTGGATCAGGGTGTCCTCAAAGGATCCCGGATCCTCTTCGAACCATCGGATCTCCATGTACGTCAAGTTGGGACCGAGAGAATCGTCAATGTCCTAAAGGAAGCCCATCGGATCCTTGGGGAAGACTTCCGACGAGTTTGAAACATTCCAGAAGTTCAGAGCGATACGACGAAGAGAGTTGGGAAGATGGGAGACAAGCGGGTCGAGAAACCATTCCGTCCGGAGAGGAGAGGGGATACTAATACGGAAGTCTTGGAGTTTGCTGCAGGATGATATGGCTGGAATCCCTACAAAGATAGGTCGAGATGCGATTCTACATGAGCAAAAGGACGATTAACTCACAAGTGTTGTCGGGATCATAAGAGTTTCCGTCTCTCTCTTCGCGGCCGATTGGACTTAACGATAGATCGAGAGTCTCCAGAGTTGCTGACAGTCGCCGTAAAACTTCGCACATATAGTGAGACCTGACAGACAGTTTATCGCAGTCTAGCAAGAATCTATCGAGGGGACAGTGCGGCTGTCTTCTTGCTAACCAATGTACCACATCGTCAGCGTGATCCTGAGCCATTCCAGAGCAATAGGTGCGAAGGGTTGCTGGGGGGAGTGTTTGCTCGGCTTGGGGCCGACAGAAGAAGAAACCAGGAGATGTCCATTTTCCGTGGATCTCTAGCATCTGCAATTTCGAGAATCCGTTGAGGAGGCGGACGATATCTCGGAATGACCAAGACTGCAGGGAGTAGAGTTCGAGGGAGGTGACATTCTTGAACCTTGTGGAGAGCGGAAAAAAGAGATCATGGAGAATAGGAAGATGAAAATATTCGAGTCGATCAAGATTGGGTAAAAAGGAGGGAAGAATTTGGTGAGCACGATAGATCCAATCTTCGTGCTTGCCATCGAGATTGAATTGAAGCTCTTGCACGTATTCGCCAAGTTGCGGAAATGTAGCAACCGTGGTCATAAAACCGTTTGCTCTTCGTTTGCTGTCCAGCCGTATGACGCGATAGATATAGATCCGGGATTTCGGAACCCAGTCACGACAAACGAGGACACAGGATAGTAAAGTCTCCAAGCGAGAAGGAGGGCCCAACTGTTCGCTGTCAAAGTCAAGGCCGACAGCTTCGACTACGTTTTCGAGAACCTCCAAGGGAAGCTTTTGAGGTGGGAGACTGCACTCTGGCACTTGGAACATCCGCGTCGAGGAAAAGCAATCGGAGACGAAGAAGTTGACCGAGCTTGAGGACTGGTGGTGGAGAAAGGAGAACGTAAGTCACTGAGAAGACATCAGGTGTAAGGGAAGAAAATAGAACGGGAACACAAGTGGACCCTGCACTTCGCTACGAGGTGAGACTGCCAGTGTTGAGAACGAAACAGAGTAGTAATAATAGATTATTCACAGTGAAGAGTAAGGCTTACCACGACAGACGAATTCGAGCCAAATTGCTGCCAGTGACACGCAGTCGTGATGGGACTTTAGATGGAGAAGGAGGAGGTTTGACAAGTATCAGCGCGCGCGTCAACGTCATCGGCAATGCTTCGGCAATGGTCGGCAATAGGGTCAGATAAGCGCCTTCGCATTTTCTGCAAAGTTCGTTTGAACCACAGTGTTCGATCCAAATTCAAGCAGACTTGAGGCCTAATGGCGGTATACTTGCTCCCCACTGATATTGGTTCCGTTATCACTACCGACAAATTCCTAATCACACTAGATCCCGCCTCCTCATAGTCCTTCACCCCGCCTGGTGTATTTGGTAGCTCGAAGCGGGGCCGCAAGGATTGGCAAACAGATAGGACGTGCAACTTGCTGGATACAACATCATCTCTCCCCCGAAGTACGCCGAAAGATTGGGTTCATTGAAGCGCCATAGTCGTCCCTCGATGATGATCTTGACAGACTTCCTTCTGAAACCCTTTGCAACACTGTTGTGAGCAATCGGACCTTCATGGATGGAAATGTCAGTGCCACGACGAAGGTGACATACGTGGTTGTGTTGGCCGAATAGAGGCATGAAAGCACCTATATAGTCCGTGGCTCTGCTACGGACTCCAAAGCGACTTCGAAACGAGGATCGGGTACGGTATGACTTGAACAAGGAACTCTCTGTCGCAGACCTGAGATCAGTGACTAGGAGAAAGGAATCACAACCGCGAGAAGACAATATCAATATATGAAAGGTAACGTGAGCAAACGTCAAAATGAATCAGAACGAGAATCACCCCTAATTCGAAAGTAACAGAACCGAACAAGCGAGGATTAAGCAAGGGAGTAACCGTACAGCGAATAGCGAACAACGCTAATGCGGAGGAATACTGGAGAAACGACAAACATGAAGGTCCTAATTCGGAGAAAATGGTATCATTGTTGGAAGATCCCAGGACACGAATGACTGGTGCAGGCGAGAGCTGGATACAGAAGTAACCTGGTGGTGAATCATGAGTCCCGGAGCAGATGGAAGTGGGAGAACGGCCATACCTGCTATTCACACAACGATCTTGCTGTTTTCGAAAGGGGTGGATAAATGGGGCTTCGATCCCTTTGGCGTGACCTACAACCAGCAGGTGAATATAGTGGCGAAATAAGATATAAGGCAGCAATTGGAGATCGGTCCCAAAAGGTAGGATCTCGACAGCGGTTGACGAGGACAGGACGGGAGACTATTGTCTCCTGGTCGGAAATACGGTATCGGAAGTGCCTTCTTTCTGAAGTAATAGCCTGTAGGTTTTATGATGTTTCAGTGGGATTAAACCCTTGACCCGAGGGAAGGCGGGGGCGTGTGGTGTCGTAAAGAAAGGAAGGGGTGGAAAGATCTGCAGAATCAACAAGGAAATGTATAATCGGTGGATGAATGCGATGCTGCTATTGAAGCTGGGGGAACAGGTGAGGACGGGACAGATCCCTCCAAGCCATGCGATCGTGTGCTGACAACGCACAGGATGGCCCTGAGATAGAGTACGCGCGCCCACGTGGCGACTCTGCCCACCACAGGATGCCACGGCTGTAGAGCTTGGGCATGGATCGCGCGAATTCGCCCTTCTGGAGTAAATCGTAGAGTTGGTCGACGAAGAAATTGCCGGAATGTCCCCATGCGTCCCATACCAGCTCGACACATGTCAGATGCGAGAACTTTGGGCCCCCGAGAGTGCCGTCGAAGGCCTCCCAGAATTCGAGTGTGATGTTGTTGGTGAATAAATGTGATAACGTTTGAGAATGCGGGAGGTCCAATGAAAAGTTTCGGAGGGATTTTGGCAGGGAGGAGAGAGACTCCAAAAACTGCCGATGGGGGAGAGATGATGAGACTTGTCCCCGATTTCCTGGTTTCAAGTTGGATCCCCATTCCACCAGATTGAACCCGAACGTCCGGAGCTTCCTGCACATTGAAACTGCAGGCATCCCTGGAGGATATCATGAGACTGGTGGAAGAAATGGAACGAACACCACGCACATGTCGCTTCAGAGTAATCCGTCAAACTAGAAACCCGCAATTGAAGAGACTCCAGGGTTCCTGAGCATCTGTGCAGGAGACCACGGAGACTTTCCGGAGTGCTGAGATCGACCCGAAGCTTGACACTGCGGGAACACGACAAGTGCGACCTCGTAGTCCATCCAACCACAACGTCCCAACCCTTCCCATTATACCTGAGATCCTGAACAGGCTTGAGGTTTGGGGGCATGGTAGCATTGTTCCCATGGATGTTACGGCTATACACAAAGCTCGGGATGTTCTGACCCCAGTCGCACGAGTTGATCACCAATTCTTCCAGCTGAGCAAACCTACTCAGCAGACGTACGGTTTCTCGAAGTGACCAAGATTCCAGATAGTAAAGGCGGAGACATCTGACGGTGTGAAACCGCGATGGAAGGAGAAAAAAGAGAGGATGAACGACTGGAAGCCAACAATATTCAAGAATAGCGAGGTTTGGAAGTCGGGATGGAAGAGCCTGGTGAACTCTGTACAACCACCCGCTGCATTGGCGATCTATAAGCCCATCAAAACGAAGACCTCGGACGTATTCCCCAAGCGGTGGGTATGTTCTAACAGTCTCCGTGAAACTGATGGCACGTCGTTCGTTGTCCAGCTCAATATAGCGATAGAGCTCAATGCGAGATTTGGGGACCCAGTCGCGGCAAACGAGGAGGCACGAACACAAGTCCCTTCTTCGCTCGTGTTCGCACAGATACCAGTCCCAGTCAGGACGTGGATGCACTAATCCGATAATGCATTCGCAAACTTCCAAAGGAAGCTTCCAGGTTGCGCATAGACGGTGGGACAACGTAGACATGTTATATAGATGAGAGTGAACAGGTTGAGAGCAGACAAGCAAATCCAGGTGTTGCGGACAAGAATGGGGAGAGGGGTATCTCCTGGCGAAAATCAGACATTGTAGATCTTATACATTTAGGGTGCCATATAGAAAAACTCACTGTATTATGGATACACACAGCGACAGCGCATGTGGCTGTGGAAGGGTCCTCTTTGTCCAGGTAATTATTCTGTGAACAGGACCTCGGCAACTCCGTACGGGGCAGTATGTTTAGGAGGTCACATAGTCGACGGCGAGGTGTAGGGGGCTTCAACTCGCCAGAGATGGCGCATCAAAACACCCCTCGAATCGATTGGATTGGATTGAAAACATGAAAGGGACTGCTTGTGTTTCAAAGGGATAGTTTTGCCTCTCTGAGAGATTATGACACCCTGAGCAAGTGTCAAGGACTAAGGAGGATCGAGAGGAGGGAATTTTTCTCTAATAACGCGCAGCAGAAATATATGAAAATGGAAACACACCTTGTAGATTCCATACTATCGCGTTTGAAACTTCGAAAGACGAATGACCCCAAGTACCCTCCCTCGCATCGCCCTCGGGTTGTTTATCACCTACTCTGAATGCCTCCATCGTCCAAGAGTGCCTTCAGCTCAGTGGCCGCAACTGCGAGTATTGCAGGCTCTGCAGTGACCCCGAGAAGTCGATCGCGATCTAATAGTAGATTGAGAACATGGCAGAAGTGGTACATGACGAGCGGGTCCCATCAACGCGCATCAACATCATCGGCAAAAAAATGGCAAGGACCGACAAGGGTCAGATAGGCGCCTTTGCATTTCTTCCACAGTGACTCCTCGTTGCCAATCGTTTTGACTTTGTTCTCGCTGACGTGCATTCCTCAATCCCCAGTGTAGTGTCCGATATATTTTTGACATCAGACGGTCGCCCCACACGCGTCAGCACTAGACCTGATGCCCTCTGTCTGGCTTAACTCACATGCTGGCACTCTCATCTCGGCATCACCATGCCCTCGTGTTCTTCCATCAAGCTTGCATCAAGGGTGGAACCCTTATAGGTCTGCGAATTTATTGTGAAGTTTATCAGGGGATCTGATGACGTAGATTTGGACCAGTTGTGGATTGAGTCACAATTCTTTGCCTTGCGTTCGTGTGTCGTTATCGGCGGAATCGGTCTGCGACAGGTCCTGGAATCTACCCTGAATATCTCCTTCCTCCAAACACACCAGTGAAACCAACTATCAGCCTTGAAACCGGCCGTTTAGAGGGTCTTTCGTCATGGAGTACTCTGAAATCCGTGGCTCCGTCGCCGCTTCCAGGCTATGACAGTTGCAGTGGGTTGGTTGGGGGAGTCAAGCCGTTGTGATGAATAACTAGGTGCAAGGATCACCTTGTATTTGAGTCACCAGATTGTAAAATTGGGAAGTGGAGAAAATGAGCATTGTGATATCTCGCAAGGGCACCGTAGAAAATAACATCGATGTAGATAATACAGGTTAGTAAATACCAATATAGTCGGTAGGCCTCCTCCGCCATTCTTTTGGGGATACAGGTGCCAATTGAAAGGCTGTTGTGACAGAGGCATTGCAACACCATACGAGACCTCGTTCATAAAGGCGCGGAAGGTAATTCCTCAGCATTCCACGATTGAGGGAGAGCAAACACATCCTATCAACCTCAAGCTTCAACATAGGCCTTTCTTTCTCTTCTCCCATTCCTTCGTATATCTCCCCCTCTGTTGTAGGTATTGGCATAGTATACCTGACCTCGAGTGAAGGCGGTTGCGAAGGTCTCAGGCTTAACACAAGTTCATCCAACCTGTTCCATTGCGCTTTTACTTTCGTCCCGAAAGCTTCTTCCACGTCTCTATCCTGGAACACAAGCTGGATAACGCTCAGGTTTGGAGGGATACCCTGAGCAAGCCTTTCTACCATTGAGAGCACTTCCGATGATATAACCATGAGACGGAATGAGAGAGTGTGCAGCGTATGGTAATGTGTAAGAGCGGGAAGTCCTATAACCGTCTTTATGAGATGAGCACGATATCAAAGGTGTGCAAGAACTCACTCCTTAAATCGCTGTTGCTCCAGTCAAGGCTTAGACGAAGTGTTTGAACCGTCTTTGATGACCTTTGGAGGAGGTCATTCAACTCGTCGGTGTATTCCTTGGTAGGCAGCTCCAGCGTAGACAACGACTCGTACGAGTTGCTTGTGGCAACCCAATGCGAGAAATGTGCCCCGCCGTCATAATCAAATCTGAGAAACTTGAGCTTGTGAGATCGGCTGGAGTCGATAAACCTCCGATTCCAGTCGGAATAATCAAAGTCGCAGGAATATATCTCTAGCTCCTCCAGGTTGTCGAATCCATTGATCCACTCGATGGTGTCGCGGAAGCTACAAGTGTCTAACGACATGAGTCGGAGGGATCTGATTGTCGTAAAACCTGATGCGAGGTGGTAGAAAAGGGGGACGAGAACTTCAAAGTTGATGGAGTAGAAAGCGAGGGTGTGGAGGTTAACAAGACATTTCGGAAGGAAGGCAAGGACATCGTAGATGGATCCAGAGGAATTCCTCTCCGAAGCGTATGGGAAGTAGTCCTCTATTGAGAGGATGTGCACATAGCGACCAAGTGAGAAATGTGGGGAGTCGCGTAGTACTGATATGAAGTTTGACGCTGTTCGCCTTGAAGTGAGTACCACGTTATAGAACAGGCGACTTCTGGACCGTGGGACCCATGCGCGACAGACACGACTACACGCCCTCACAGTCTTCAGGGATGCGTGATCGATGATGCGTTCGCACACATCGATTGGGGGTGATATGCGATCTGTGCAAGGCAGCATGGTCCTTAGATCACTATGCAGTGGAATTGGGAGGCTGTGTCTACCGATCTCGAAATCGTATGAGTGGAAAAGCTCGAAGATATAGTTCATCATATGTGGAGAGAGCGCATACCGTTACAATTGCAGTAATGATGTGGACAGGACTGAAGCGTCGTATTCAGTCACAGCTCCGAGGTGTGACGCACCGTTTCGAGGTCACGGAGCGAGGAACGTCGACGGGAGAGCCTGGCGAGCTCTTCGAAGGAGCAGTAGGTGGCCCGCTATGCGGGCGTCGTAGTTTCCGGAGTATGAGCCCTCGAAAGGGGGTTCTCGCGACTGTATCAGCCAATCTCGAAGATCGGCGGGGATCGAGCACGGGGATAGTGTAGTAAACTGTGTAGAGGTCTCTTGGTTCACCCTACTCACCTAGTCGGACGCAAGGATCGTATCCTGCTCAGACAGTGAGGTGGATGATAGTAAGAAGAGATAGATATTTCATATGGCTCCCTGCTCGTAAGGAGCGAGGAGCCGCGTGGGATTACATAAGGGAGTCGTTGAGTATCTAAACCGGCCGTCTACCCTACCAGGAGCCGTCACACGAGGACATTAGTGCCACAAATTATCTCACCTTCAGCCCAGGAACTCTCCTCTTCAAAAACAAAACCAGTTTTCGTGATACTCCTCACCAGTCAACAAAGAATAGCCCGTCTCAAGACTCTCAACACGGGTCGATATGAAAGGGTGTGTGACACGTAGCATTTGCGTAGCATCACACAATTTTGCTGCGGAAGACACACGGGTCTGGCTCGGCCCAAAATGCGTGGCAACTCTGACGCTGTCGCCGCTTTCAAGCCGGCGTATTGACAGGGTTGGTTGAGGGAGTCAAGTCATTAGCAGATGAAAATATCACCTTGGATTTGCGCTACCAACGGTGGCCATGGATAAAAGATCCCTGGTCATTGAATTGAGAAATGGAGGAAATGAAGATTGTGATATCTCGCAAGGGCACAATACTGATGTAGATAACAAAGATTAGAAAAGTCCTAAATAGTTTGTAGGCCTGCTCTGCCAGTTTCTTGGCGACGTAGATGCCAATTGAAAGGCTGTTGTGACTGATGTATTGGAAAACCATACGAGGCCTCGCTCGTAGAGGTGTGGAAGATAGTCCCTCAACATTGCCCGACCCGCCGTAACCATCAAGCTCTTATCGATCTTGAGTTCCAACATGGCCCCTCCTTTCTCTTCTCCCATTCCCTCATACACAATCCCCTCTACTGTAGGTTCCGGTGCAGTATACCTGATCTCGAGTGAAAGTGGTTGCGAGGTTCCCAGGTTCGATATAAGTTCATCCAACCTGGTCCATTGCGAGTGATACCCGATACCGAACGCTAGAACCATATCGAGATCTTGGAATATGAGTTCGATAATGCTCAGATTGGGGGGAACATCCTGGGCAAGCCTTTCTATCATCGAAATGAGGTCCCAAGATATAGCGCTGAGACGGAATGAGAGGATGTGCAGTGCATGGTAATGTGTAAGAGCGGGAAGTCCTACCACCGTCTTTGAGGAGACAAGCGTGATATCAAAGGTGTGAAAGAACTCACTCCTTAAATTGCTATGGCTCCAGTCAAGCTTTAGACGTAACGTTTGCACTGTCTTTGACGACCTTTGGAGGAGGTCATTCAACTCGTTGGTGTAAACATCAGCAGGCAGCTCTAGCGTAGACAACGACTGATATGAGTTGCTTGTGGAAATCCAATGCGAGAATATTCCCCCGCAGTCGTCATCGATCTTGAGAAATTTGAGTTTGTGAGGTCGACTGCAATCGATAGGAGTCGGATCCAAGTCGAAGAAATTGATGTCGCAGGAAAAGATCTCTAGCTTCTCCAGGTTCTCAAACCCGTTAATCAACCCGATGATCTCGCGGAGGCTACACATGTCCAGCGACATGAGTCGGAGGGATTTGATCATCGTAAACCTTGATGAGAGGGTAAAGAAAAGTGGGGAAAGAATGGTTAAGTCAATCGAGTAGAAGGCGAGAGTGTGGAGCTTTACAAGGAATGGCGGAAGGATGCGAAGGACCTCGTTAATTGATCCTTCAGGTTTCCCATCTGTAGGGTAGCCTTCAATCGAGAGGATGCGTACATGGCGACCGAGTGAAAAATGAGGCGAGTCACCAAGCGTGGATATGAACCTAGACGCTGCTCGACTTGAGTTCAGTGTCACATTATAAAATAGGCGACTTCGAGACCGGGGAACCCATGAACTGCAGACATGACTGCACGTCCTCACTGTCTTCAGAGATGCGTAGTCGATGATGCGCTCGCACACTTCGGTCGGGAGTTTTGGGCAATTTGTGCGGGGTAGCATGTTCCTCGGATCACCGTACTGTAGATCTGGAGCCTGAGTTGCTCGATCTGTCAGATAATGAGTACGCGAGCTCGAAGATACAAGGCATACTGTAATATGTGAAAAGAACGCGTGCCGTCACAATTGCTGTGATTGTCTTGACAGGACTAGCTTTGGAAGTGTTGTATTTAGTTGCAATCCACAAGTCATCAAAAGATCTCACCTTCGGCCCAGGAACATCCAATGTTCGTAAAAATCCTCGCCGGTAAGCAAGGAATTGTCCCTTCCGCAAGGTCGTTTGGGAAAACAAGATGAAGAGAATGGAACGTGCTCGACGTGACACCACGCGTTTGTGACGTGACCACCTAAAGTCACACAACTCTGGCCTAGGCGACTCGGATGCTCAAGCGTGCTCCCAGTATCTCTTCATGTTGAACGTTCAATCCGTCGAGACTCGATGCGACTCCTTCTATGGTGATATTGAATACTAGGTCTGCGTAAACGCAGCTCAAACCCGTGAAGACACAGCAAGGAAGTTGCACCAGCATAGCCCATCATATGAAGGTGCTTCACCGCCGTCACCATGACGGTTCAAGCAATTGATGGTGCATGTAGGCAAGGCAAATGCATTTGTTCATTCGGAGACGACAATGTTAAAGCTTTATCCTTGTCCAACAGATCGCACCAGTTTCCTATCCAGACGGGGACTGGGAATTTCGGTCGTCTTGTCCACCAAATTCCATCATCCGTAGTTTCTCTGCCAATGCGCTCTCTGCATCGAGAGGGAGCATTCCTGCATACTACGAGAGAAGGACGGATCGAAGGAATATTAGGAGGGTTGCGATCCAAGAAGGATAGGTGAGTATATCAAGTCAGTGCACCGTATGATCGTTGGAGCCCTCTGAAGCCGTTGCACTCTCCTGCGTTGTCAGGGAAGAAAACTCGTTGGTCCTGAGCGTGAGGGGTGGGCAACAGATTCCGAGGCAAGTGTCGATTCTGTGTGGGCTTCTTTTGAACGTGACAGGAAGACCAGTTGATTCTTCACCTTTGCATCGTTCATCCATTCTTTTTTCGCGTTAAGCATGGACATTCAGAAATTTCCGGACTCGGGCTTCTGACACACCTTGTTTGTCATTCATCTCGTACAGCACGCCGCCTCTCGTGGCCCTTTACAATTCACACGCCGCTCCGTTATCAATGTGATTTTCCGAGTCGGATTAGGGCAATTGATTGTTGAAGAAGGGTCGAAGTAGACAGCTGCAAGGGTCCAGGGCCGAGATATGGACGCTATAGCGGCAGGCGGATGGATGGGCTTGTGGATTTAAGGAAGTATCCGTACTTTGTGAGTAGATTCACTTACCAGACATTCGTCATTGACTCGGGATACACAGCCGAGATGTATCCAGTTGTTGGGAACATAGTAATCATCAATGTCCAAGTTTTCACACTCACGCCAATTCTCGCGCCTCTCCAAGGTGAAGCAAACCCAAGACCGCGTAAGCAGCATCTTGAATCATCGATAATTTACGAGAGAATGACATGGTACAGCTGAGAAATTGGGCATTCAGGGCTTTATGTACGATGTCAAAGGTGATCTCCTCGGAAACTACGCCATGGAGATATCAGATGCCTTGAGCGTCGACGTGAGTTAATCTGACGATTCATTGGGGATCGTGGCTGATGTCGATCATTTCGGGGGGATGAAGATGAACCCTCGTACATGGTTTCAACATCAAGATTCCACGTTCCAGCGATTGGACCCACATCTAGTACCCGCATATCCATGCTGGATGGCGCAGCACGTTTATGAGGTGGCATTCGAGGAGAGGGGTCAAGACGGTACCGGTCGCGATGCAAGATTCAGTCTGGATGAATGTAGGTCATCCCGCACCCGGATTGGGACCTCTCGCCAAACTCAGGACACTCTCCCTATCAGGTATTGACACCAGGAACAATGCTTGGCTCGGAGGAATGGTGTCGTCGCCGAAGTGCAATCAGATACAGGTGTTCTGCGGGAGTTGATATTCCGAGGGTTGAGAGCTCGAGGTCGACGCCACATATCGGAGTCAGGACCACGAGTACAAGGTAGACAGAGTTCACCGGTGATTGAATACTGATCAGTTGAAGAAAACGAGTATATGCATATTGAGGTTGAGTCTGAAGTGAGGCGTACTCTAACATCAGATTGGGTTGATTAACAACCAGAAAAGGAACGAGAATCTACTTCCTCGTGTCTGGAGGCGAGTCTCAAAATGCATCACATCTTAACTTCCAATGTTTTACAAAGAATCTTTCATTTGACATCTCTAAATTTGATATGGGCTCACAAAGTCAACAAAGCTCTGCAAGGTGCAGCGTTTGAGTCTCAGCGGTTTTCAATCAGAGAGCTCATCTCGATCAAGTCCTGCAGTCGACGTATAAAAGAGACTTTGGGTTACAATGTTTCAACCAGGTTCGCTCGAATAATCTCTCTTCCCCTCTTATCCAAATTATGACGGCCACCAACTTACAGACACAGTCTCAGATATTGAAACCATTTTTCTCTACCGTGTATCACATCAAGACACTTTACCTCTTCACCAAGTCCGACATCAAGACGACTATCTTACCAGATGTGCGTTCTAGTCTGATACTCCTTCCACCCTCACTTATCTCTAGACAGTTATGTATCGCAATCTCTCTCACTCGCCAGACATCTCACGTGCACATATTGAATACTGTGCTATGGATTTGGATCCTCCTCCTTGCGTTTTGCGTCTCGAACCAAGCATCGATTCAATCAGTCGTCGAGGATACAATCAACAAGCCATGGCGCCCCATTCCCTCTTCCAGGGTTACGATAGACCAGGCTCGGACATTGCGATGGATCCTTGTCATCATAAACCTCATTTTCTCGACCTACCATGGGAATCTCAAGGCCGCAGCGATTTTTCTTTCGGCAGATTTTGCGTATAACGACTTAGGCCTCTCCGCTTGGTGGTTCACCAAATCTCTCTTGAACGCCGTCGGATACGCCAGTTTTCAATACGGTGCTGTCATCGTCGCATCTGGTAATGCACTCTGCCTCTATTGCTCTCGGTATCTCGAGACTTAGATTACACTATACACAGGATCCAATGGATTTGTCCATCCGAAAGCGACAGAAGCAGTCCTTACCTTCTGTCTCCTCATTCTCACCACGATCCAGGCGCAAGACTTTTACGACGCAAAGGGTGACGGTGCAGGCGGGAGGCAAACAATTGTGACGTTGTACCCAGCCTTGTCCCGTGCACTCACAGCGATTGCGATCACTGCATGGGCGGTGGTATTGCCCATCTTCTGGGGTATTGCCTTTGTCCCTTCCATGGTTTTCACTCTGCTTGGGACTTTTGTCGCCGGAAGATTCACAGTTCCCGGGGACCAGAAAGCCGATGAAGCATCATATCTGCATTATAACGTTCGCATTGTGCCCTCTGTAAATCGATCGTGAGCTGACTTTCTTTGTCTAGATCTGGTTGCTATGTGGATGTGTTTTGCCAGCATTTCGCGTAGGAGGGTAACCTGCCCAGAGTGGTTGTCATCCGCTCAACACCCAGAGATTCAATAAGGTGTAGGATGTGGAGGAAATATGCAGCTCTCAGACTATTTCAAGAATACGAGTGTCCAATATGCGGAGTATCATTGGTAGATTACAGATCCTGGATGGTTTGACCTCTCGCTTTTGTCCCCTCTCCATGAATAGAATATCAACTGCTCATTCAGAAAGCGAGATGTCCAGGACTTTTTCTGTGGCAGTGAGTCTATATACGGAGGAAATCGCTCACTCTGCATGAGGTGCATATACGAAGGTTTGGAACAGCGCAGTCGATTGCGAATTCGATTCAGTGACGTTATGTGACCTCAGGGGAGAAGTCACCCCTCCTGTACTCGAAAGATATTCTGGGGCCGAAACAAAGTCGTAAATGCGTGGAGCACCAAACAAATACCGAGAACAAACGAGCAGATACCACTCAAGAAGGGAAAAGGTACAATCAATCCGACCTCTGTCTACAATCAACGATCCCGAACAGCCCCCTATTTTGCATGTTTATAGTATCTCCCGCGACTCTGTAGCTTATGTTTCAGATAAAGTTTAGAGGTTGGGCAAGCAAATTTCGATACCTTCTCAGGCCAAGCTTTCCAAGAGGACAGCTCGACCTAACCGCTGGTGAGGGTAAACCTCATTCCATTCAAAGAATCGGTTGTACGATCTGAATCGCAGGAAGCCCTGGAAACCAAGATGAGAACCTTACAGGACGGAAACCAGAGTTCGCGAAACCACTCACATGTGCCTCTTCATGCCATTACGCCGTGGGGATTACCACAACATCTCGTCCTTTAGGATCAAGCAGAAAGTCAGAAGCCTTCGGGACACCTGAGCGTCGCCTCCGAAGACCCACAGCGACGAGCTGAACACCGATCACCTTGGGCGAAAGAGAGAGATTGGCGGGGGGTATTGGGTGACACCATCCACCGTGGTGCAGACCTGCCAGGTTGGCGGATCCTTCGGGGTGCTGCACAGTATTTTGGAATGACAAAGATCCGACTCTTCGGATTCCAACAAGTGACGGCGAAATTCTTGGAAAGGAAGAAATGAGGCAAAGGAAGTCGGTCGCCTGCCAAAATCCAAACCGAAAGGAACGAAACTAGTTCGAAGGAGAGCATTGGTCGGAAAAGGAAGACCCTGAGGAGCAAGGAAATAGGGAAATGACAGCGGATCCCTCGAAATTAAGACTTCTGTGACCACAGACGTCAGCCAGAGTGGTTCTTCCGACCAATGAAGAAGACTCGGACTCGATCTGCGACCACACGATAAGTCTGAAAGTCTAAGGAATGGGATAGAGAGTGACGTGAGACTCAGACCCTTTCGTCGGGCCCTCAACCTCGGTCGACTTCACCAATGGCGCCGTCCTAAAGTACGGTTGCCAGTGATATAACAAAGGTAACATGCGTGTTTGGGTTGGGAATCAATCCGAAAAGGATTGCAAGTGGATGTAATTGTGTTACATTTCTCAGCGCAGTAGATATCAGCCATACATACAGTCGCAGCGATGAATGGTTACATTGGGATGGGCAATAAAGGACCCAAATAATCCGTAGGCTTCCTCTGCCATTCCTCTGGCGCTACGGGTGCCAATCGATAGGCTGTTGTGGCAAGCACACCGGAACACCATACGAGACCTCGTTCGTAGAGGCGTGGAAGGTGCTGCCTCAACACTCCCTGGTTCAGGATTGACATCCAGGTCTTATCGGCCTCGAAATTCGACATAGGCCGTCCTGTCTCTTCTCCCATTCCTTCATAGGTATTCCTCTCTGATTTGGGAGTCGGTAAATTATACCTGAGCTCGAGTGAAGGTGGTCGCGGAGGCCTCAGGTTCAAAACAAGTTCGTCCAACTTATTACATGCCACCTGGCCGCCCAAAACGAATGCTTTGACCACGTCGGGATGTTCTATTACGAGTTGAATGACATTGAGATTCGGAGGGACATCTTGACCAAGCCTTTCCATCATTAAGAGTAATCTCACAGAGATCAAAATGAGGCGGATTGAGAGAGTTTGCAGCGCGTGATAATGTGTAAGCGTTTGAATAGCTGTCACTGTCTCCGTGAGGAAAGCACAATTTATACGTTGCGAAAGAACTGACTTTGTAAATTGCCCCTGAGAACTCTCAAACGCAACGTTTGTACTGTCTGTGAAGACTTCTGGAGGAGATCATCCAACTCGTCGCCGAAAAGGAAGGGCACATCCAGTGTCGACAACGACTGGTATGAATTACTTGCAACAAGCCAGTCTGAAAATATACCTTCACTGTAGTGATCGAATTTGAGATATTTGAGTTTGTGAGATCGGCTGGAGTCGATGGTAGTGGGATCCAAGTCGTCGTAATCGATGTAGCCGGCAATTATCTCTAGCTCCTCCAAATTTTCGAATTTGTTCATCATCCTAACAATTTCGCGGAAGCTGCAATTGTCTAACCACTTGAGTTGAAGGGATTTGACTGTCGTAAATCTTGATGCGAGAGAAAAGAAAAGTGGGTTGAGGACGTCTGAATCAATTGAGTAGAAACCTAGGGTGTGGAGGTTGACAAGAAGTGTTGGAAGGACGCGAAGGACAGCATGGATGGATCCGTCTGAATCCCTGTCCGAAGCGCCTGGAGAGTAGTCAATCGAAAGGATGTGCACATAGTGACCAAGTGAAAAATGAGGGGAGCCGCAAAGTACGGATTTGAAATTTGATGCTGTTCGACTTGAATTCAGTGTCACGTTATAGAACAGGCGTCTTCGGGATCGAGGGACCCATGAACGGCAGACATAACTACACGTCCTCACGGTCTTCAGAGAGGCATAGTCAATGATGCGTTCACACACTTCTGTCGGGAGTTTTGGGCAACCTGTGCGAGGTAGCATGGTCTTCGGAACACCCTACTGCAGATTAAAAGCCTGAGTCGCCCAATCTTGAATTTAATCAGCAAGAAAGCTCGCAGGCTTGTCAGGCGTGAAGAGAATGCGTACCGTCGCAATTGTGGCAATGGCTTTGACAGGACTGACATTAGGATCGTTGTATTCATGAACAGCAAAGAAAAGCTCACCTTCCAATTGAGAATCTACTCTCTCACTTGGAACGAGACACCCGAATTCAGGAGTATCCCTGCAGCCAGGAATCGCCAACCAGCCTGGCAGTTGGCCGCGAAAAGGAAGGGATAAGTGTATATAAGTGTAACGCGTATAACACGTAGCACGACGTGATTTACTGTGACATCTAAAGTCACGCATCGTGACACTATGACAGTGACCACACATCCGAGTCGTGAGCTTTGGCTTGAACAATGAACATACATGGTACGCCCGGGGTCAGTCCGTTGGGAATCAAGTCAACTCCTGGCACAGGGCATCCTGAATGCCAACTTCGTATCAACGCGGTTCACACTCGTGGATCGAACTAGGGACGCTACCACCCACTGGACGTTCACAATCAACACGGCCAGCTACGTGCTCTGGTCAAGGAACAGGATGCAACCTTTGAAGGTGCTTCACTGCCGCATTTCAAGCAATCTATGGTGCTACAAATAGGTGAGGCGAATTGATTCGTTCATCCGGACGACAATGTTCAACATCTACCTTTGCCTGGCAGATCGCGCCCGTACCCCGTCCTGACCAATGATCACTTCTTCGTTTTTGCGCTCCGAGGTAACGACAAATCGACAAATTGTTAACGCATGGCTTGGCATAGGATGGGAATGTTTATCGGGAGCGGGAAATACGCGTAGAAGATCTGAGGTTGGTATTCCAAGTTCCAGATACGGAAGGACCCACGGAAGCCGCAGTTTAGTTCAACTTCCGCCGCCCTGATAGGGGTCAGAAGACGGATGAGGATGCCGAGGCATCGAGCGTACATTCTCCTCTGCTATATAAAGCATCACTATGGTCCCCGCATTCGTTCTGACCTAGCTTCGACGGAACAAGTGCCTCACCACTCCAGAGCCCTTCCTTCGCTTGTTCTACATAGTTCAATCGCTTGCCGACAATCTGTTCGCTCCTTTTCTAACGACGAAAAGACAGCGGTCAGGACTACTTGGAAGATGTTCTCTTCGGTGAGGTGGTCTCTCATCGAACGCTTGAATGTATTTGACACAAAATAGGAGTCAACGGTTGACAGTCATGACTTGTCATGTCGAGAAACCCATTCTTGCCCACGAGGGGCACATTATTCGTGTGACCATCCGAAATATGGTTCACTTTCCATGTCCTCGAGTGGGGAAAACATCAAGATTCATGACCAAGTACCGGGACACCCTTTGACGAGATCCAACTTACGTGTGATAATGGTGGTGTATCTTGTCGTGGTTGTAGTTGTAGTCGTAGTCATGGTGTTAGGGTGAGTTTTTCCCCCCGACACATTGCCGTTCCTCAAACAATTTCGACAGAATGATAGATCACCTTAAGGACAGTTTTCCGGAGTACGAAATGGAAAGGTATGGGTGGAAGTTATTCATGTTTCTTATATCCCCTCTTGTGGTATTCTTGTTGGTTTTGTATAAGACGATGCCTCAACCAAACGTCGTTCATGGGATAGAGACGAATAGGGAAACAGGGCCATAGAGATTGGATGAATAGAGAATGCGATAGGGTGGGATCGAACTAGGATGGACTTGGGATGGCTGGAGTTGGTCAGGCATTCAGTGAATAAACGAGTTGTTGTGTCAATGTATCATTTCACGGCAAATTGCCGCACCCGATCGCCCCTCTTCCTTCTCCCTCTTACAACTCCGACAACCAGTAGCGAAACTTACACACCATCATGGTAAGATTCATCGTAACAATAATCCACGGACCACCAATATCGTGTCTGGCGGGAGAAGTGACCTTGAGGAGAGGAAGGGTGATGCAAGGCAGAAGACTGAGTGTAATATACCATTTGCGAGGATCCGAAGAATGAGTAACGGCATCCACAAGGCGAGTCTCTATTTAGGTGGTCTCATATGGAGAAAAATCACCTTCCTCCATTGTCCTCTCGTGTACGCGTAATGGGACACATACACACAATTCGCACAGGCACCCGCGCTAGGAGCGCAATTCGCAGCGAGTCTTCTGCGCTTCTCTCTGCCATTTGTTCCTGTCAACACCGGTCAGCACACTGCCCCTGCACAGAGTTACTTGTATCCTGTGCATATGCATATTCACAGCATGCCCGTTTTTCGACAAACAGGGCCTTTTTACGACCACATGTTCTGTCGCTTTACGTATTCGTAATATAACAAGTCAATGTATACAGTGCGCTTGGCTTATAGAGTCCACAACGACTGTGATTCTTTGGGTGAGTCCCTTGCCCTTTTCCTGGACAGGTCTGATTTCGCCCTCGTTGCTCTCATCACAACATCACAGATGTCTTCATTGGTCCAAAATCGATGGACGAGTGCAAAGTTCCCTTTGGAGATCTGCGAATTCATAATCGGATCCATGCACTCGACGAATCCCAATTGGATTAGGGAACGCCATACAAGAATGGGGCTACTATTGTGTCTCCTTGTTTGCCGTGACTGGGTCCCAAAATCTCGCATCGAGCTCTACCGTTATGTCTGGTTGAGCAACAAGCAGCGGGCCGTTGGTTTTACGGAGACCATTATTGCCTTCCCATCGCTGGGGGAATACGTTCGCGGCCTTGTATTCGACGGGACACCGGATTCCAAATGTGGCCCTTGGCTTTACAAGGCCCACCAGGTTCTTCCATCACTACTGCCGAATCTCGCTATCCTTGAATATACCAAGCTTCCTGTTGTCCATCCCGTCTTCTTCGCTCTTCCATCGCAATTCCGTTCCGTCACTCATCTCCGGCTTATCTGTTTGCCATCTTGGTCACTCCGAGAGACTATTCGTCTGCTGAATGGGTTCGCTCGGCTGGAGATGTTAGTGATTTCGGGATGTGTCTGTGTAAGGATCGATGATTTAGATAAGATAATCGAGCGTTTAATTACTTATTAGGTAGATTAGGTAAGCCTGGTCTCCATGAAGGAGCCGGGCGCGATGACGGAACGGTCAGTCAACTCTTAACATCACACTTTTTATCACTCAGTCGTACTTTCTCGAATATACCGAGTCAAGCGCATTCTCCCTGGGTGATTCGTGATTCAAGAGAACTATACTCAAACATCTTACACTTTTTTGCGCTTCGTGAAAACGAGAAATGGCGACACCATCGAAACAGAACCTTCCATCATCTCAATCCCGCATTCTTACCCCACCAGGACTTACCTCATCTGGCAACAGACCCTCCAACGACCGTGAGGTCTACCGAAACGTACCATTGGTACCTCCCGGTCTCCCACCCTTGGGAAAGTCGAGCAACTCCCATCAGGAACCAATTGTTCCTGGGAAATCGCCCCCACATCAGGCGGCACCTAGTCCCCATACTCCTATTCTCATCCCCGCGCAATGGACAACAGCACAAACGACATCCTTGAGATCCCAAGATGAACCGAGGATGGAACCGGAGGAGAATTGGCAACGAAAAAGAAGAACGAACCGGGACAGACAAAATCACAGAATATACTTTCAGAACCTGAGAACGGCGGTCAATGCAGTTAAAGAGAGGTCAGAACAGGATGGTCGAGACATGAGAACGATCATGGATGAGGCAATGCGGAAAATTGAGAATAGACAACAAGATACGAGGAATGTCATAGATGAGATAATGCGAAATTTAGACGAAAACCTATGAAGGATGGACGATGGACTGGATCCGGAGGAGTACAAGGCAGCGCCAACCCCGAGTCCTAGCACATGGACGCAGGGAACCACCCCAGTAACTGAGAACCCTCATAGAAGTTACAAGCAGCACAGCACATCGAGGTCAGAACCATCTCAACGAGACAGGCCTTCACATTTAGAACGAGGACAGTCGTCACATAATAGAGAACGAAACAATGATGGACATGCCGGGAATGGAACAGGCAGAAATAGAGGAGAATCCTCTAACACAGGTCCACCAGGTCCACCAGATGGATCTGGAGGAAATGATCCCCCCAGTGAAAGTGAGAACGGAGGAAGCAACAAAAACAATCGAGGAAGGGCAGACCCACGACGAGCGCGAATGATGACACCATTCCCAGACCAGGAACAATCGAGAGACAGAGGGAATTTTTCGACATACAATGAGAAACCAATGAATAATCGGCTGTATGCGCGCGATTCAAGAGGACGTGTCATAGATAATAGTTTGAAATGGATAATTGCGACGATCGACGAGAGACTAGGAGAACCAATGGAGGACCATAATCGAAATGTGAAAATGAAAGAACCAGAGAGATATGATGGAGCCAATGATTTGGACGTGTTTGACGATTGGGTATTAGACATTACCAGATGGATGGCAATCTCGCAATTGGGAGGACCGAAGAAGGAGAAAATGAGAATACTCACGCTGGGTCAACTACTATCCAAAAAGGCGTTGAATTGGTATCGCTCGGAAATTGAATCTCCATTCCGCGCGCGAAGGGAATGGACATTTGTGGACATAGTATGTGGTCTGTTTGATCATTTCGTGCACAAGACTTCCGGGAAGGTGGCCGGAGAGAAATTCAGGAGCGTGCAATATGACGTGAGGAAAGGGGTATCCCAACTGTATACAGAAATGATGAAACACGCAAGCCGAATGGTGGAAGTGCCCTCCGAGTATGATCAAAGCATTGTATTCATGAATGCGTTACCAGAAGAGTTCCGGAAAGCACTCAGGATATCACGCAAAATCTCGGAGGAACAAAATACTCTTATGGAAATATACTACAATGCGATGGACATCGAAGAAGCAATACACACTGACAAACGACAAAAGGAGAATAAGGAGAAACCGCGAGTAGAAGATCGAAACAGGGACTATCGTCCACCAACAGAAGATCGGAACAGAGAGCATCACTCACAGTTCGAAGACCGAAACAGACACAATCGCTCATGGGGTGAAGGAGGACACCATGCATCAAGGCATCACCAATCCCGCGAGCGAGAAAGGGATAGATCGACGAATCGACCTGAGGGTAACCAAAAAGTCCAGGCTTCCCATGTGAAAACACGAGAAGAACCGAGAAGACGAGATGAAGGGAAAAATTCATCATCGTCAAAGGCTACCCAAGGAACCCATCAGCGACATCAGGAATATCAACCAGAGAAGAAGGAGAAGGAGAAAGACGGACCTCGAATATCGGACAAATCGCACACACTACAATCGAACCCGGCTATACGAAGAGTAGAAGAGACACCATCGGACTCAGATGAATTGGACGAATCCGATTCCGTCGAGGAGATAGAATATGAAAGGGAGAGTTCGGAACGAGACACAGAACGAAGGAGGTACACCAGGTTTGGAAGGAGAAGCCCCAGACGCCGACGTAGTGAATCAGAATCATCGTATAATTCTGATCAATCTCTCCATGCCAGCGTGGCCGAAAGTGAGGAGGGATATGATGTTGAAGGATATGGATCAGACGAGTCTGCGTACACCTCTGGTGGTGAACATGCAACGGAATCCAATCACACGGATGGCGAGGAGGATTCGGAGGATTCGGCGTCCTTTCGTGCGATGTCGGTTGCCGCTGACATGTCGGGAGACTTGAATGGCGATGATCCACTGGTGGAAAGAAGATCGAGACCAAAGCAAGTGTCCGAACGGTTGATGGCGTATATCGAAATTAATGGAAGGAAGGCGTTGGCCTTGTTCGATTCAGGAAGTTCAATCGATGCAATCGACCACGAATTCGCGCGAGTAGCCCACATGAAACCATTCAGATTGCGGAAGCCGGTGTCTTTGCGGTTGGGAACCAAGAAGAATCAATCGAGAATCGACTTCGGTGTCTACATGCGAATGTCAGTCAATGGAGTCGAAGCGGAAACATACCTGGATATAGCGGACATAGGCCGCTACGATATTGTGTTCGGCGCTCCATCGATGTTGAAGTATGGGATGTGTTTGGATTTCGAACAGCGGCTGGTGCGAATACGAGGTGGAGGAGTTATTGATTCAATATCCCTGAGGACTGTTCAGGAAATCGAGACAGGAACGGTAGAGACAATGGAGACGCACAGTGAGAAGCGAGCAATCACGAAGACACTACCTCCCCAAACCATATCTCAATCTTTTGGCGGGGGAGGGAGACCGTCAGTGGAACTCCCGGTCATACTAAAACCGAACACGCACCAAGTCAATTTCCACTCGAAGTTCACAGAAATTCCCGAGCAAAACGCATCGAACGAACAGCGAGAAGGGCGATCGCACGAAAGCTCTCACTTGAGGCATCACGGGCGTGGATTCAGTCTTGTTGAATCACCCCGGAGAACCTGCGTAATGCAACAAGGCGCAAGTCAGTACACAGGAATGCCAAATGAAGAAGAGAACATACCAGTAACACCGTCCGAGATGGGAGACTATCCGATGCAGATCATAACCGACGACAGAACCACCAGCGGATTGGCCAAGATACCAAAACCAGCTCCCGACGCGATACACCGACATGCCAGAGAGAACGCGAATGCCGGCGTTGGTCGAGGGAAATTCGGCGTTCTCGAAGGAGTGATTGATGTGGCTGGGTCGGTGAACAAGTCGGGATCAACACCATCATCAGAGGAGAAGGATGGATAACGAAGACGGATTAGATGGTACTAGTAGTCGACGCGTCAGGTATGCAGACGATGGGACCGTGGCGGAGAGCAGAGGCCAATATCCTCTTCCGTTCGAATTCGAACAACTGCGCGGGCGGTTGTCTTGAGGGGGAGGGTGTAAGGATCGATGATTTAGATAAGATAATCGAGCGTTTAATTACTTATTAGGTAGATTAGGTAAGCCTGGTCTCCATGAAGGAGCCGGGCGCGATGACGGAACGGTCAGTCAACTCTTAACATCACACTTTTTATCACTCAGTCGTACTTTCTCGAATATACCGAGTCAAGCGCATTCTCCCTGGGTGATTCGTGATTCAAGAGAACTATACTCAAACATCTTACAGTCTGGGGTGCGAATGTCCCGAGCACTGTGTATGCTCGTAGGACCAATGGGCAAACCACTACAAACCCTGTTGCTCCTCGGTGCGACCTATCACAGGAATGGATGCCCCAGGGAGAGAACAGACCGGGTTATGACGTTGTGGTTCGCTGGTTTGCAAGTTCGCGCTTGTCCTTTGCCCTCCGTGAACTAAGACTCAACCTCGGTGACTTGTCTCGTACCACAACCTCAGGAAGTCTCCACGGTCTACTGTGCCAATGCTCAGGAACCCTAGAGTCTTTGAAGTTGTAGTTTCGTAGCTGGGAGGAATATTCTGGATCGACATGTGCGTGGAGTCTGCTTTCCTCATTTACTCGGCCTCATGAGTCTTTCTAGGGATGCCTGCAATCTCAACGTGCAAAAGCTCCAAAAGATTGGGTTAGAGCTTCTACAAGGAGAACAGGGTCCCACGGAATCCGTGCAGTTTTTCGAATCTCTCTCCTATCTGCCAGCATCCCTCCGTAGCGTTTCGCTACTCCTTCCAATCGAATTACCACGCGCATACACTTCCGACAATCCCCCCGAGTACTTGAACGCCCTTGACAGCAACCTCGGAGGCTCAAATTTCTTACATCTCACATGTGTTGAGGTTATATGGCACATGTACCCTGATACTATCAATGAACTCTACTCCTTGCTCCAACTGGGCAAATTCGCGGTATTCATGCCCAAAATCTACAGCCGAGGCATCCTGTGGATTGGCTCCTTCCCGGGCGTGTATCCTATCTCAGCGTCAGCCCTTACGTTGGCAGCACGCGATCCCACAGCTTGGATGGACTCCTCTCGTCCTTCTCTGTTCTTTGGGTCTTGGTGACCCATTTACATTCATGAACCACCTATCATGTGTTCAAGCACCTCTAAGGGAAGCCTTGAAGTAGCACAGAGCAGATTCCTGGGAGCTTGGGACATGTGTATCAAGTTGAAGATGTTACGAGTGAGGGAGGAACGTGTTGAGTTTCAAGGCCGGTGAAAGATGTGTGACGCAGGGAGACCGAGGGTTGTGGACAGTCGATCGGGATGAGTGATGGGAGATTTAAATAAACTGACGGACAATAATCGTGCGCAAAGCCGCACCTTGTCTCTACAAGTGTTGTACCACTCGGAGAAACGTAATTAATCTTCTCTGTCTTTATTTATTTGATGTATGCACATAATCCTCATGACTCGGCGTCACCAGTCCGATCCTCGTTAGGCTATTTCCCCGCGCGATCCCTCTGATAAGAGGTCGGTTTCATCGCTTCACGGTTTCCTACCAAAACACGCAAGTTCTACAGAACGAAGATAGGGAGGGGCCTTGGTACGGAGAGTGGTCGATATGTTTTGTTTTTTTGGATGAAACCTCGTCCCTTCGACTCGTTACGAAGAATGCTGTCCCACTCGACCCCCAAAAGGCGTAAGTTCACACAGCCAAACGCTCGTGTCCTTCGCACATATGTCATCGTTGTCCAACATGGAAAGCGTTGTGAGCATATAACCAATATATAACGACATCTTCAATAACTCGGTTTCATTTCAACATTGCGTACCCTACGGTATTGTTCGCAAAAGAGAACACGGTGTAAACGTTCTTCATAAAGCTTGGGACGGCACAGAATCAGTCAACCTTCGATAACTCTGGGTCTGCAAACCAACTCACCTATCTCCAAGTAACCAAACGTTACTCCCGAGCCCAAGATCCTTCCCAGAAAGTGCACCCACGCATTGACCAGATCCCCGGTATGTTTCTCCAAGGTTGAAACTAGGGGTTAAGACAGTCAATGAGACACCGGGACGAATACGTAAGTGATATGACGATGGACGAACTTCTGCGTAGTGATTCCCCAAGCTTGTCCTCCCCATGAGAAAGCCACTTCAGGGATTGACTTGCAGGGGAACGAATAGAAACCCATGCTTTCGTCGTATAACTCGGATCCTGCAATAGAACTGTAGAACTTCCTGACTTGGTCGGGTGGTCCGTACATGATAGTTGTACCGGAATCAATGACGGTATCAAATTCGGAAAGGATGGTCGTCCCTCCTTGTTGAATGCTGGCACCTCCGATTTGCCAGAACCCTGTGCTCGACTTCACAGGATGATACTCGATGGTACCCGTGAAGAGTTTGCTGTTGGTACCACCGAGAAAGAGTTCGGAACCTTGAGCAGCGAGTTTGAAGGCAAACTCATTCCTTGGAACAGCCTTTTGCGCGAATGCTGTCTGGAAGTAAGGACTCTATTGGGATGGTTAACATCAGGAATGGGTACGGCGGAGTAAAGTGGATAAACCCGTACGTACTGCTTGCAGGCTAGAGATGGACTCGTATGCTAATCCGAGAATTCCATCACCAGGATCCCGATTGAACGACGATGACACTTGCGTAACGGCAGAGAATGTTTGATTCATGGCATTCACTCCCGCAACTGACACTGATGATGTTAAGATTAACGCGATAATTCGTCCCTTCACGCGTGTAGCACACCTGTGTCCGTGAAGATGGGTCCAGAGACTGTCGACTCATCTCCGTAGTAGATGATAAACTCGCCATTCACGGACTTGCTCGTCTTGGAAGTCGAGGAATCATAGGTTTTATGGCCGTAACATCCATCGCAATCGCGTGCATTGGGAACCCATAGGTCAGCCGATCCCGTGTCAAAGTCTATTGTGAACTTCTGGGCGTTCGATCCAATCGTAATCGGTCCAGTCCATTTAGCATCATCTTGGTCGGTAAGCGGCACGCCTTGACGTTTGGTCAGCTTGGAGGATGGAGGGGGGATATATTTCTTAATTTCGGCTCCCTTGTTAAAGGCCTTCAGCCCTACGTTGCGCTCGAGGTTGATGAGGTTCTGGCGATGCTTGCTAATGTTCTGGTGTCGGAAATAAGAATGGAGAGAGCATATATATGCGACTTACTTTTGTGTTCCATACGTTTGCCAAGCGGCACGCTCATGGTCAAATGTGCCGTCGTCTTTGGTTAGTGCTGCTCGTGGCTTGAGCGGTATAGAGATGCCTGTCTTCTGGTCGATACCAATGCCTAAGGTAACGAGAGATAAAGCAAGTAGCACGAGACTTGTCTTCCGGGACATCGCAGGGAATCGGAAGTAGAAGGAGAGGTTTGGGGAGATGAGCAACAGTCTCTGAAGACTCGCATCTTGGAACGCGGTTTATATACCCTAGCGAACGACGAATCGCAAAGGACGGTGTGCACAAGTACTCCTCCACAACTGTGACGTTCTACATGTAGTAAGACTCGATCCGTCCCCGGAACCTTCCCAGAACAGTAGCGAGCTGCTGAAAGGTGTCAGTATTGAGAACAGAAAAGCTCATTTGGATGGGAGGAATATTCACCTGGGCCGAAACGAGGTCGTCTCCATAATTGCCCGCTGGCAGGTCATGTCCGGAGTTAGTGAGGCGCTCACGAATACCCAAGCTGTCGCTCGTCGCATGACAAGGCGAGGCGATTATGTGATGGGATATAGTGGACACTGGAGAGGGGCATTGAGATAGGATTACGTGCTGCACGTCTAAAGGTCATGCATAGCCGACGACTGGAATGCGTAAGACAGGTGAGGTAGGAGGAGGGAGAGGGAAGTTGAGTGCGATCAGTCCTGGGGATAACGAAACAGGCAGTCTCGGGAGAGCAATCTCCAGGCCTCCCGATCGCCCTTTCCCGCCAATGTGAGAATCGGCTCTGCGACGGGATAGACCAACTCCTCCCAATAATGTCCACACCACAAAATTCCACGTTTATATATGCCGGGCAAGGACTCCTTGAATGTGCCTTGCTGATACATTCTGATGAGATTGTCCTTGAACTGGTTGGTCGTAATTTGTTCGTCCCATCGAATCTCGACATATGCTAACTTCGGAAACTTGGAGCTCGTGAGTGTGTTTTCGAGGGTCTTTGAAAATTCCCTATCTTTCGTCGTTTTTGAAGGAAAGATCGCGTGTGAAGACATAGATTTCCGGAAGTACAAGGCAATGCGGCAAAGGGAGTTCGGTAGATTGGAGAGGAGTGGTTCAAGAAACCAATGTGCACTATCCGGGTTGGGTAGCCCTATTCTGATATTCCCGAGGTTTTCACATAATGCGAGCACGGGAAGCCCTAAAAGCAATACTCGTTCAGACCTCATACCCTGACGCCAACAGAGATGTGGAGTTGACACTTACATGTTGCACCAACAGCAGATTCGTTGCTGCGCTTCTCGTGATGCCCATCCAACAATAAATCCAAGGAAGTCAGAGTCATAGTGCTTTGGCACAACAGGTCGTCGAGATACCGGGACTGGATAGTCAGGTAAGGACATCGGATAGAAAGCGTGCTGAAAAGAGAGGTTCGTTTCTTTGAAAGCCAATGGACCAGGTCGTCAATCTGAGACTTGGAGAGCTTTGAGTCGATGGAGTTTAGGTAGAAAGAGCTATGAGAGCGTTCCTGTTGGTTTTTGGTACGACAATAGAATGGACTCGGTGATGCCCATTTACAATAGACGTCCACTGTTTCCAAGTTTGGAAATCCATTAAGAAGCCTCACGATCTCTCGAAAAGTCATGGACCGACAATAAAAAAGTCCGAGAGATGTGATGGTTCTAAATCTGGGGGATAGTATGAAGAAAATCGGATGAAGGCCAGGAAGGTAGTAATAATCCAGACGACGTAGGTTGGGGAGTAGGGGAGGAAGGATCTGGTGGGCCGAATAAATCCAATCACCATGCTTGCTATTCAGATCGATCCCGAGTCCTTGGACATATTGACCAAAGTGTGGAGAGGAGATGATTGTAGTCATGAAGCTGGTGGCGTTTCGTTTGTTATTCAGATGGACGACCTGGTAGAGATGGACGCGGGATTTCGTTACCCAGCTGCGACATACAAGAGCACATTGGCAGAGGACCTCCAATCGATAGCCAATTCGCCACTCTTCGATACCCAGGCTAAACCCAAGGAACTCAATGATGCACTCGAGCACTTCCAAGGGAAGTCTCTGGGTCGTGCGAGGCAAAGGGCTGAAAACTTGGGACATAATTGGGAGATTGTACGATTTCGGATGTAGGGAAGATGACGCGCCTGACCATAGCACGCCAGGGGGAAGGAGGAGGAGGATTTATTCGGGTGACGTCGACAGACGTCTGGGGCATAGGCGCCCATGGAATAGCCGAGTACTGATTCCCACCAGAAAGTCGAGGATCAACTGGTTGAAACCACGCCAGTTGTCCGTCTTTGATAGTCGTAACATAGTACTCAGTAAAAACATGATTAATGTCCAATCTAGTCCTGACTACGAATGAGATATTAGAGTCTGGAATTACTTCAACGTCGCAAATCCTATGGTATTATCGGTGAAAGAGAAGATACTGTATACGTTCTTCAAGAAACTATCCGAGGAATACCCAATGAGATTGTGTATCAAGATACGCTCGAACTCGAAACTCACCTGTCACCAAGTATCCAGACGTTATTCCCGAGCCCTGCGTCACTCGCGAGAATCGCACCAACACATTGTCCAGATCCGGCCTCAATCCCTCCGACAACGAGGCTAGTAAACAATATCAGTTCATGATCCAGATCAACGACACCGCAAAGACCCACTTTTCAGGAGTGATAGGCCAAACTCGCCCGTCCCACTGGAATGCCACCTGACTGGGGACTGAGGCACACGGGAACGAATAGAAGCCTATTTCCTCATCGAACAATTGCGACCCTGGTATTGAATCATAGAACTGTTTGACTTGGTCGGGAGGGCCATATATAAGAGCTGTTCCGGTATCGATGACAGTAATGAGATCGGAGAAAACGGGTTCTCCGGCCACGAGCATACTCCCTCCCGTCAATTGCCAGACCCCTTTACTTGGATCTACAGCATGGTATTTGATATCACCACTGAAGAGTGCGGGGTTGACGCCACCAAGAAACAGTTCGGATCCTTCTTTAGCGAATTTGAATGCGAACTGATCTGCTGGGAGAGCCCCTTGCGCGAAGGCTGTTTGAATAAATGGGGGCTTTCCACACCATGAGTAAGAGAACCACGGGGAGATCAATAAAAGGCTTACCGCAGTCAGATTAGATATGTACTGGTATGACATGCCCAGGATTCCGTCTCTCGGCCCTCCATCGTAGAACGAGGAAATCTGTGTCACAGCCGAGAACGTCTGGTTGAATGCAGAAACGCCTGCGACGGAGACTGGGTGGCACATATTATCAATACTGTCCAAAGGATTTGAACCCGAACTATGACGGACCTGTGTCTGTAAAAATGGGACCCGAAACATGGGATTTATCAAGATATCGAATTTGGAAATTGCCACCCAACGCCTGGCTTGAGGTAGATGTGGTGGAGTCGTAAGTCCGGTGGCCACTACATCCATCCAAGCATCCATTGGCATTGGGAACCCAGAGGTCAGACGACCCAGTGTCGAAGTGGATCACGAATGTCTGACCATCAGAACCAATGGATATTGGCCCAGTCCAGGTGTACTCCATTTGATCTGTCAGCAATGATATCCCTTGCCTCTTGACGAAGGAGGGAAGAGTTGCAAGCGGCTTGATCTCAGCGCCTGGATTGAAGGCCGTTCGGCCAACGTTGCGCTCGAGATTAATGAGATTTTGACGATGCTTACTGAGGTGCGATATCAATACAATGGAGACGCAATGAAAGCTCCAGAGAACTCACTTTTTGGTCTGGTAGACTTGCTTGATAGCTCGATGATGGTCAAACGTACCATCCTTCCTAACTAGTGGAGCATGGGAGTTCAGAGGTACTGGGACCCCAGATCTTGCGCCGATGTAAGCCCCCTCGACAGATGCGAGAGAAATCGCAAGGAGAGCCAAAGCAGTTCTGGAAAGCATCGTGGGTTGTGTGATTTATGACTCCGAAGAGGGTAAGAGAATCTGAGAGATGGAGGAAGGATCCCAGTTGATGTGAGATTATATACCGCGACGAGAGGAAAGATGGTAGCGCAAGACATACAGGACTCCTCGAGAGCTGAGCTCTTGTTTCTCATGACGTGACACAAGCAGTGGTAGTCGGTGAAAGAAATTCGAGTGCCAAGACATTGCCTAATACTGCCAGTGAAAGATCAGTAAACCGTCTAACGTTCAGAGTCGATCTCGATGATAAGACTCACCCACAAGAGTATCACCATAATAACCACGAAATGTCGAATTGCCGGGTCCGCACCGGTTGGATTTTTTATGGTGGTGACATACAATGGCGATGTAATAGCAGGAAAAGGCAGCGAGTAATAATCTGAGTAGTGGATCTACAGGCTGTGTCGTAGAAGAGGGGCCTTCGCGAGGAGGAGGCAAGGTCCTGGCGTGAGCCTGAGAATCTGAGACCGAACAATGATTTGGGTATGAAAGGGCCTCTCCGGCAAGAAAACTCCCCCAAATATCCAATAAAAGGGGGGACTCCTGAGGGTAAAGAGCATTAGCACCGACCTTGGCACAGCAACTTGAGGGCCCCTGTGAATTGAGCGCACTTCATATCACTGGCATGGAATGAACGTACTGGCACTGAACAATCTCCTATTGCTCAATACGAGATTCCTAGGCCTCGAGAGTGTGGTGCATATCAGAAATCAGAAGATGCCTTGAACATTTGTCTTGGGGATACTGGGCTTTTGGTGAAAGGGGGAAGGAGATAAATGAGCGATCGATGTCTGCCATGCAGGTAAGCTACAAGATACACTTCGCCCAGCCGAACGCGTTGGAACCAATTTGGAAATGCGCCACAACGATGCCGAAATGGAAGTGGGGGTCCCCACCTCTGGATTTTGGCATTGGACCCTCCGTGTGCTGTCGACTCGCTGCCCGGGGTCGCTCTGACGTGCGGCGAGCAGCGCTATTCTCATTTTCAAGTAATGAAAGTCAAAAAAAATCCAACCGTGGACAACCGAGAGGCACAAAAGCGATTAGTTATCATGTTGCAATTGGCAAAACCAGGGTACAGGTAAGACGCAAGAATCATGCCAGGTGGGGCGGCCACCAAAACATCGTATATACCCACTCCAAAGCGGAGATAGTGGCTGCGTCTGTACTATGTACATCCACGATAAAAGACTGCTGAAACAAAACTGAAAAAAAAGAGTACTGGTGTTGTTGGAAAGACACTGGTATGGAGAGTGTTCAGTGATGAGCGGTGAGAGATGATGAGGATGAAGTAGAAGTAATCGATGGGTGCGGGTATGGGATCGTGGTCGATGTCGTGAATCGAGGTCGTCTAGGCCATGGGGGGAGGAGGAGGATTTATTCGGGGTGGAACCGTGCTGACTCACCTTCGCACACCGAGTTCTCCCAATAATCTCTTCGTTCGCCGTCGCCCTCCTCAGTTTCCCGCGCCTCGTCGTTCCTGGCCAACAACAGAATGTCGTCGGTCGCGCCTCGTCAACGTGTCGGTGGAACCCCTAAACTGCTACCCACTGGGCTTCCTATTTCCCTCCTCCTCCTCCTCCCTCCTTCGAAGTTTGCTCTAGCCCCTCATTCCTTTCCAAGCCTTCCTCAGAAACATCCGTCAGCAGCAACGCCACCACAAATACTACCAAGGGGGACATGAAAATCCCAAAAACCAGCAACCGATGGTTCTGGAATCCATGCCACTGAGAAGTCACTTCAAGATAGTGCATCAGGCTGTCGAAACGGGATGAGCTGAATTAGCTAGAAGGATGACTCTCTGTAAGGGAATAACCCACCATATCACCAGAATGAAAACCGACACAATACAGCCGCCGAGTGCCATCCATGTGATAGGGTTGTGGGGCCGGGATGAAGACGCATGATCCTCCACTTCAGCCGTGAGTTCATCAGAGTAGATTGGAGTATTGTTGGGCTCAATTTGATCCGGGGTATTGGAAAGTTGTCCCTGCAAAGGATGACGGCATTGAGAAACACCTTCAGAGGTGTCTTGATCCTGAAAATACTCTGTTTTCAAAGGAAAGCTTTCGATGGTGAACAACGCACCGAAATCAACATTTTGTTCTGTATTTGGTATGCGATACGGATCCAAACGATTTCAGTCTCGTAAGTGGGAAGTGAAGGGAGGAAGGAGAGAGACGATCGTGGCATAATGATGAATGGATATCCCCTATATACCTGGACCGGCGATGACGTCAACGTAGGTCAACGATCACACTCGAAACACTCACTTAACACGAAGAGCACAGGCGAGCACGGCATCGTTTGGTTTCCAAATTTGGAGACTACAGCGGACAAGAGCCCCAAGGGCACGAGACGCAGGGGCCGACATTACCCTCTGGAAAATCCACAGAATAGCATGGGGATGGTTTTCGTGTCCCTGCATATCGTTGACAGGCGCCCAAGGATTCTCAATTGATGTGGCGACCAAGGTGGTACCAAACAAAAGGACAAACGATTAATTGATTCCCACCCAAAGCCGAGGATAACAGATACATCTGGCCGAAAACACGCCAATTACATATCCCGATGAAATATACCAAGTCTCTACAAAGTCCGTCTTCAATCGTCGTAACATAATACCAAGTGTGAATACGATTGAACATCATTACTCCCAGTGTCCAATCTAGTCATGACTACGAATGAGAGTCTAAGGATTACTTCAACGTCGCAAATCCTATGGTATTATCGGTGAAAGAGAAGACACTGTATACGTTCTTCAAGAAGCTATCCGAAGAATACTCAATGAGATTGTGTATCAACCTACACTTGGACTTACTCACCTGTCGCCCAGTACCCAGACACTGTCCCCAAGCCCTGAATCATCCTCGACAATCGCGCCAATGCACTGTCCAGAGCCAATTTCACTCTCTCCCAAATTGAAGCTGGTACACAATATCAGCTCATGATCTAAATCAACGACACCGTCATGACCCACTTTTCGGGAGCGATTGACCAGGCTTGCCCATCCCATTGGAATGCAACCTCAGGGACTGCCGCACATGGGGACGTATAGAAACCCGATTGCTCATCGAACAATTGAGATCCGGGTATTGAACCATAGAGCTGTTTGACTTGGTCGGGAGGGCCATAGATGATAGAAGTTCCAGTATCAATCAAGGTAGTAAGATTAGAGAGAATGGTATCTCCGCCCTCGAGCATATTTCCTCCCGTCAATTGCCATACCCCATTGGTTGGATCTACAGCATGGTATTCTATATCGCCACTGAAGAGAGCGGGGTTAATACCCCCGAGGAAGAGCTCAGACCCTACAGGGGCGAGTTTGAAAGCGAATTGATCCGTCGGGAGAGTTTTTTGCGCAAACGCTGTTTGAATGAACGGAGGCTTTCGAGATAATGAGCAAACAAACAGTGAAGTCGTATAGAAATCTTACCGCAGCAAGGTTAGATATGGATTGGTAGGACATGCCCAGAACTCCATCTATGGGATCTGTGTCGAAGAACGAGGAAAGCTGCGTCACAGCCGAAAACGTTTGGTTGGATGCAGAGACACCTGCGATAGAGACTGGACGGCGCGAGTATCAGTAAGGAGCGAAAATTTGGAGCCGGATTTTGAAGCACCTGTATCTGTATAAATCGGGCCCGAAACCGAGGATTTGTCTGCATATTGGATGCGGAAATTGCCATCCACCTCCTGGCTTGAAGTGGATGTGGTGGAATCATAAGTCCGGTGGAAGCTACATCCCGCCGTACACCCGTTGGCGTTGGGAACCCAAAAGTCGGAAGATCCAGTGTCGAAGTGAATCACGAATGTCTGATCATTGGAACCGATCGACACTGGACCGGTCCACTCACGATCATTTTGGTCGGTCAGTGATAACCCTTGCCTCTTGACGAAGGGAGGAAGGGTTGCAAGCGGCTTGATCTCGGCGCCCGGATTGAAGGCCATTCGGCCAACGTTGCGCTCAAGATTGATCAGGTTTTGACGATGCTTACTGTGGTGCGGCATCAATACAGTGAAGGCATGATGAAATCTTCGCTCGACTCACTTTCTGGTCCGATATACTTGCGTGATAGCCCGATGATAGTCAAACGTACCATCCTTCCGAACTAGTGGGGCACGGGAGTTCAGAGGTACCGAGACCCCAGATCTTGCGCCAATGTAGGTTCCGTCGACGACGGCGAGAGACATCGCAAGAAGAGCCAAAGTAGTTCCAGAAAGCATCGTGAGTTGTGTGTGATATGACTTCAGAGGGTAAGAGACTCCGAGATATAGAGGAAAGATCCCTGTTCATGCCAGACTATATACCCCCGACAATAGAAAAGACGGTAGCACAGGTCAGACATACAGCAACTCCTCAAGAGCTGAGCCATTGTTTCTCATGAGGTGACACAAGCAGTGGTAGTCAGTGGAAGCAATTTGAATGCCAAGACGTTGCCTGGTGCTGAGAGATGAGCGAGCCGTCCAATGTGGCGAGTAATAGTATGAGTAGTGGATCCACAGGCTGTGTCACAGAAGAGGAGCCTTCGGGAAAGGCAAGGGTTTTGACGCGAATAGAGATTTGTGTATGAGAGGGCCTTTCTGGCAATAAACTCCCGCATATATCTGGCAAAAAGGGGGTCTGCTGAGGAGAAAGTCAATTTACACCGACCGCACAGCAACTCGAAAGCCCCTGTCGTTTGAGATAAATTCCTCACCCCTTGATATTATAAGATAGACGCACCGGTACCAAACGATCTCAAGTTGTTTTGAGATAAGATTCATACCGGAACCTGAGGCCTCGAGTATGGGGTGCATATCAGGAATCAGAAGACGAGATTGCAAAGAGATCAGGCCGAGGAGATGACACGAGGACATGTCTTGGGGATGTTGAGTTTTAGCCAAACAAAAGGGGGGCGGAGGGAGGGATACACAAGCAATCAATGCCTGCCATGCTCTAACATAAGCCAACCTCCTCCTTCAGACAGGTGCTGTCTATGTCCAGAGGGGCGGCTGCGGGAGAGGAGGGTGAAAGCTAGCCGAGCTCTCGATTGGAACCAAATTGCCACGAAGTCTTTGACGTTGTGGCGCGTCGTTTTCGGTGCCGAGATGGAAGCGCTCGGAGATACGCTTTGATCCACCATCGTGACCCTTCGTATGCAGACACCCTTGCACGCCATGTACTTGCCACGCCTACCGACTATCTTGTCTCACTCATTCGTTAGAAAAACTTGACAACATACCGTGACACAGCCGCTCTCACTTCTTGCGGTCCTTTCGATGATGAACTCATCACATAACCCTATCATTCGTGCACTCGTGTATCCTACTTTGAGGTGATGCTCTGTTTTCAAACTAGTGCAAACATGCTGGAGTAAGAAAGTACGGGTAAAAGGTGAACAGGAAATGTTCAGAACCCGCATTGACGAGCCATGGAGGAAAAGGGAATCAATCATCACGCGGACTGAGTCAACAACTACATCAACGAGAATAGGTACATGCTGAATTTACAAGGAGCCTAGATCCAGAGCGTATCCTTCGTACGACCACCTTCTTGGGCTCGATGTCGACTCGAAGCATGGGTGGGGTGCGAAAACATTGACCCAAGTGCGAGGTGGTAGGACAGGGACAGACTCCGTGTTAAAAAGCAGAGAATATTCAATGTGAACGTGAAGGGGGAATGCGTAAAGGATCCTTGCGTGCGTGTCAGGAATGGCGAATATGTGAGTATAGGATGATTCCTTCTGAGCGGTCTTGTAGCGCCACGTGAGGTGTGATGGGAAGCGCATATTGACGGTGAGGATGGATGAGTCGCGATTGAGGGACGGTCGGCCGGGGGTTCGAACAATATCGGATACGTGATGGCTGTTTGGGGATAAAAGAGTCTTGAATTGGTCATAATACTTGAAGCTAGATAGCGGTGTTGGTTGCAGATAGCGAGTTTGGGAATCCAAGGGATGGGTTTTCATCTCCTGGACGAAGGTACGACACCAAGGTTGTATTCTTCGTGTAGGGAGTTTCTGTGGCATATATCGACCTGCGCATACCATAGACCTGAGAGGACGAGTGGAGGGGTGTGTGTATGTGTCGCGAGAAGGAGGAGAGGCGGAAAGGACTGCTGGATGGTCGGGATAGGTAGACGGGTGGACTAACGTGAAGTTGTCACGAAGGTGGGCGAAACATGGAAGGCTGTTTCTGCCAATTGTAAAAGATTGAATCTGTCAATGCCGAGATCGGGTACACTTCGTGTGAGGGTAATGAGTGGCCACAGTAAAAGATTTCTCTCTCGTAGAGGTAGGGCATGCGTCTCTTGAACTCGCCCTTGATTAATATGCTCCGTAGATCGATAACAAATTCGTGAACTGAATGCGGTGATATGCCCCATAGAAGCTCAACACGCGTCAGATGTGAGAACTTTGGGCCACCGAGAGTGTCGTCGAAGGCTGCCCAGAACTCGCGGGAGATGGGGTTCGTGAACACATTCGTTATTGGTTTGTTCAGAGGAAGGTACAAAGAAAAGTTGCGGAGGGACTTCGGCAGATGAGCGAGAGTTTCAAGAAACAGCAGGTGAGGAGGGGGAGGGTAGACTTGTTTCAGGTTTCCTTCTTCAAGTTCCCAATCAAGGAGACAGAATCCGAACGTTCGGAGTTTTTTGCACACCGAAACGACTTCCATCCCTGGAGAAATCATGAGACTGAGTGAATGGGGGGGAAAGGAACAACACGCACATTCCATTCCGGGGTAATTTCTCAAACAAGAAACCTGCAACTGAAGAGACTCCAGGGTACCTGAGCATTGGTTCAGAAGATCACTGAAACCTTCTGCAGTCGTGAGATCGACCCAAAGCTCCATACTACAGAGGGAACTCGACAAGTTTGACTTTGCAAGCCACCCGACCAGAATCTTGCAGCCTTTCCCTTTATCCATAAGGCTCTCGATGAGCTCGAAATGAGGAGAGACAGTACTTGGAGCACTTTCCCCGACGGTTTTACGGCCATACACAGAACCCGGGATATCCTGACCCCAGTAGCATGAGGATATCACCAAATCCTCCAGCCGAGGGAACCTATTCAGGAAACGCGCAGTCTCTCGAATTGACCAAGATTGCAGATTGGAGAGGCTGAGGCGTGTCACAGACTGGAACCGCGACAAGGAAAAAAAGACGGGATGGACAGCAGGGAGGCTATGGTACTGAAGGATAATGATGTTCGGAAATCGAAGATGGTGGACTTTGTACAACCAATCGATGCATCTATTAGCTGGGTCACCTCTGACATCCGAAGAACCATCCAGCCGGAGGGCTCGGACGTAGTTCCCAAGCGACGGGAAGGCCGTAACGATCTCCACGAAACTGATGGCCTGTCGTTTGTTGTTCAAGAGGATATAGCGGTAGAGTTCGATGCGGGATTTGGGGACCCAGTCGCGGCAAACAAGGAGACACGAGAATAATGATCTTCTTCGTTGAGTACTAAAGATGCCCGAGCCAGGACGTGAGGGCATGAATCCGATAATGGATTCGCAAACCTCCAAAGGAAGCTTTGTACTAGTCCATCGACCGCGGGGGAACGTAGACATATCGTTGGGGAGATGAGAGCGAAAAGGGTGCGAACAGACAAATCAAGTCAGGGGGTGCAGACCAAAGACGGGGGAGGGGAGGGGTGTCTTCCAGCGAAGTTGAGTCATCGTAGACCTTATACATGAGGAATGCCGGATAGGCTGTACCACGGATACACATCATGACGAATCCTGTGATCAGAAAAGGTCCTCTTTGTCAATGAATGGACGCGCCATGTATGACCTCGAAACCGATAAGGCACCGCGCGTGCCTGAAAGCCTTGAGGTTGGCAATGCGGGATATCTGCAACTCCTTGGGCAAACGGAACAAGAGACGGGAGTGAAGAGTTTTTCAGGTTCGCACCCTTGTCAAATAGACACTCACATCCCATTATTCCTTCTATGAATCCTGCGGTCCAGATAGCTCGAAGTCTGCTCCTTCGCACCGCCCCGCGTCTTATCAAGCCTCACGTCCACCAAAACTTTCCCTCCCAGGATTGTTAACCACAGAGGCGAGGTGTTGACTTGGTGAACGAATGCTCGGGCTAATCTCCACAAGAAGAGACAGGGGTCTGTGATACATAAGAAGATGATAGAGCCGAGGCTCGAATTCAACCTATGCATGAAACGACGTACCTGAGGATCCCAGGTCCAACCTGACTCACAACATGATCCGAAGGCAGACGTCCTTCATCCCACAACTGTCTGATTCGGACCACTTGGATACCTTCAAATGCAATGATTTCCGAAAGGTGTCATTTTGTCTTCCTAGATACCGTGTACTGCCCGTCCCTTCCGACGCTTCGGGGCTGACGTGTCAAATGGTGTGCTTTGTTCTCGAAAGGTCAACGGAGGTCTACTGCTGCTGTGTTCAAAAGCTTCAGGCTTAGAATTCGGGACCTGGTATCCAAAGGTCTATAAGCTGTAGCAATCGTAATGTGTTAGCACTGTAGACACTCACCTCCGCGACTATCACGTCCTCCTACCCTTCTATCCCCTTGCTGACAAAAGAAAATGGTTTATCACCTCATGGCATGCTTGACGTGACTATAAGGAGAACAAGGAAGTATCGTCAACCAAAGAGGATAGCCGTCGTGTCTGACCATGATGCCATTGTTCAAATCCACACGCGAGATATAAAATCAAAAGGGGCGGACCTTCAATATACCACTGGTCCCTGAGACATGGCGGAATTGGAAACGAAATACCATGATCCTGTTCATAAACTGTTTCTTCCTTCGAAGGTGAATGAGGAGAGTCGACAACATAGCTTGAACGCGGTTCGTTACCTGAAGATGCGGGAAGGATGTCATGCCTCGTTGGTGCCTCGGGTGCCGCGGAAAGCTCGTCGACACGTGGCTACTGCCAGTGATCCGAATCTAGATCTGCTACCGTGACTCTCGGGCTCTCTTTCATCAGTAAAAGCACCTGGACATCACACCTTTCCACCCTAATTAGGCCGGGATATACCCTGGGATACCCAGGCTAATTAGCGCAAAAGTCCCGCATACCACACACTGCGAGTTAATTGTTCGAATAATTAAGATAATACCCTTTCAAGTAAGAGATCACGGGCTCGCCCAAAGGAGTCCAAGGGCGTCATCATGGACAGCTCGTGGTACTTCTCATCAGCCACATCGCCGGCGCTGCCT
>JANAWD010000469.1:0-33769 GCA_027627245.1 Meripilus lineatus | reverse complement strand
ATGTGGTGAAGCAACGTGCATCTAACGACGCCGCTGTCAATATCATACAGTTCTCAACATGCGACCACAAAGAAATTCCTTGGTATGGTAGAAGAGGCTGTGGAACACCGTGAATGTTCGAGGACCGAAAGGAGAAGGCGAAGAAGACGATGGGAAAAAAGACAGGAGAGTCCAGGAGCTGACGGCGAATCTTGTTGAAGAGATTACGCCCAAGCTGGACCGCCTTCGTGAGGAAAAACGCGCGTTCTTGCAATTTCAGAAGTCCCGAACAGAACTTGAAAAAATTAACCGTGTGCTGCGCGCTTGGGAATGGGCCGAGTCTCAGAAACGGGTCGAAGAGAAGAAGGCGGAGATCGCAGCCAAGGAGAAAGAGAAGGACGGCATGAATAAGGCGAATGCGAAATTAGCCAAGGAGGTGGCTGCTGCGGAAAAGGACGTGGAGACTGTGAAGGCGCAAAGGGAGAAAGAGATGAAGAAAGGAGGAAAGTTCAAGAAGTTGGAAGAGGACGTCGGGGAACGCGAGAAGGCATTGGTGAAGATCAAAACCCAGGTTGACATCAAGAACGGGACGATAGCCGACGAGGAGGGCAAGATGATAGAGTTGGAGAGGGACTTGCAGGAGGTGCGCGACTCCGACTCTATCAGATGCACGTTTCATTGATGTGGTTGCATTCAGGCGGAGGACCTTTTGACCCAGAAGCGTACTCAGGTCGAGCAGTTAACAGGTGCCCAGAATACAATCAAGGAGAAACATGCTACACTACAAGCCGCCCTCGATAACTCTGAGGAACTTCTCCAAACACTTCTCACTGGACTTTCATCCAGCAAAGACAATACCACAGGAGGAGGGTATTTGGGACAATTGGCTGACGCCAAAGCTCGAATCGCACAAGGAGCAGCAGAAGAGGAACAGGGTCGGGTCAAACTAAGCATGGCCGAAAAGGATCTGAAAGGATTGGAGGCTCGGTGGAAAGATGTTGAACGCGAAGCCAGCGAGGGCAAAAGACAGTTGAGCACTGCGAAGGCCAATGTTGAGAAAATGAAACAGAAGGTGGCGGAATCTGGGTGGAGTTCTGAGAAAGATGAACAGGTTGAACGCGAGTTGCAAACGACGAGAAACTCCGTTCGTCGACTACGTGAGGTTAGAGCCCAACGTTGCTTCCTTTGCTCTCTTCTGAGTGTCTATTATAGGAACGCGATAACATCAAGCAACGCCTGCCACAACTTAATTTCGATTATTCCTCACCATCTCCCAATTTTGACAGATCTAAGGTCAAAGGTCTGGTCGCCTCCCTGGTTCACCTAGAAAGGGACGACTACAATAAATCCACTGCACTCGAGATCGCTGCTGGCGGGAGGCTATACAACGTGGTTGTCGACAACCCGCAAGTAGGGAGCGAATTATTGCAGAATGGGAGACTGAAGAAGCGTGTAACGATCATCCCCCTGACACAGATTGAAGCTCATATGATTTCGCCTCAGGTGAGTTCGTTCACGATTCGTGCGTAAGGATATTCGTGTATAATTGTCATTCATAGAAACTCCAAGACTGCGCTGAGTAAAAATCGTAACGCCTCGGAAACGGTTCGACTCGCACTAGAAATCGTGGGATACGACCAGGAAGTCACGAGTGCAATGAATTTTGTCTTCGGTGGCACACTCATTTGCGACGACGCGGACACAGCGAAGGCCGTGACATTCAATAGGGCAGTCGGTGCTAGGTCGGTCACGCTTGATGGCGATGTCTACGATCCATCAGGAACTTGAGTGGTGGCTCTGCCCCGAGCAGCAGCGGGATCCTGGTGAGGGTCCAAGAATTGCTTGATGCAGAGAGGAAACTAGGGGAGGCTCAAGGGACTCTTGCCACTCTTGAACGCGAGTATGAGCGGAGTAGGGAAGGGAGAGAACGATGGAGGAAGCTTTCCAAGGAGCTTGATATCAAGGAGCACGAGATGCGCCTCCTAGAAGAGCGAGTCGGGGGAAGCAACGCCGCTCGAGTACGTGCATCTGACTCGTGAAAGCTGCAGTTTCGTTACTAACAATGGTACTTCCTAGATCGGTACAGAGATCGAGTCCGCCAAGAAGAGTATTGCAGATTTGAAGCAAGCCGTGCAAAATGCCAAAGAAAAACAGGTCCAAGCAAAGGCTGATTGCAAGAAGCTCGAGAAAGACATGGCTGAATTCAAGAATAACAAAGAGGGAAAGATCGACGAACTCAAGGTGATCTACGCTCGAAAACGTCTATAAACAGCTAGCTTACTATGATTATTTCAGACCAACGTTTCCAAGCAGAAGGCGGCACTTCAGAAGCACGCAGTGGTAGTCAAGACTCAGCAGAAGGATGTACAGACTGCCACGTTAGAGCTCGGTGAGTGATGATCGGGTCATCTTGACTTCAACTGACCGTGTCATCCGGACTAGATCAACTGTCGGAGGATATTGAGACAGCTAGACATGGCATTTCTGAAGCTCGAGCAGGGATACAAAAATTACATAAAGAACTTGGCAAGCTCAAAGACCAGCTAGCGGTCGACGAAGTGAGACACGGCTCGAACGGATCCTATATGCAAAGGGCTAATCCACCTCGTAGGCTGCATTTAGAAAAGCCGAGGCCAAGTTGCAAGAGGAACGAGCAACGCTGACCCGATTTGACGACGAGCTCAAAGAGCTGGAAAGCGTCATCAAAGACAAGAAAGCCGCATCGGGAGATAACGAACTAAGCTTGCAAAATCTGGACCACGCTATTCAGAACCTCGCGAAGGAGAAAACAGCAGCTCTCAATGTCGTCAATGGCCTCGAGAAAACTAACGGCTGGATTCTCGAAGAAAAAGAGTGCGTCGATTGTCTTGATGTCGGCCTGACCCTCACATGAGTACGTCGTACAGGTCCTTTGGCAGACGGGGCTCCCAGTATGACTTCTCCAATTTCGACATCGGAAACTTGAGAGAAAGGGCACAGACCCTTGAAGATCAGCAGCAAGGGATGCAGAAGAAGGTCAACAATCAGGCCGTCAACTTAGCAGACACGTCAGTATATTATATGCATGGCCAATTTGCTCTTGGGATCTGATGTCACCTTTCCAGTGCCGAGAAGAAGGAAGCGGGAGTGAAGGATATGTTGTCTCGGGTATTGAAGGACAGAGAGAAGATCGAACAGACTATCGAAGAACTCGATCGACACAAACGAGAGGCTTTGGAGAGGACCTGGTCTAAAGTCAACGGGTGGGTATCTCTCTGTTTCAATCAATTTCGACCACATGGTCCCAACGAGACATCACCATTCACAGTGATTTTGGCGCCATCTTCGCGGAACTACTTCCCGGAAATTTTGCAAAGCTACAGCCTCCAGAAGGGCAAGATCTCACCCAGGGTCTGGAAGTCAAAGTACAATTAGGTACAGTATGGAAGCAAAGTTTGACCGAGCTGAGCGGCGGTCAACGGTGAGAGCCATGATTCTTATCTAGGTCGTCCCTCATGCTCATCCCCGGTTGGAACGACATTAGCTCCCTGATCGCGCTTTCTCTTATCATGGCGCTGCTACAATTCAAGCCCGCTCCAATGTACATTCTGGACGAGATTGACGCAGCGTTGGATCTCTCCCACACGCAGCACATCGGCCAGCTCTTCCGGACACGTTTCAAGGGCTCGCAGTTCATCGTTGTCTCACTCAAGGAGGGTCTGTTCACAAACGCCAACGTGTTGTTCCGCACGAAGTTCAGGGATGGAACTTCGATCGTTGAAAGGACCGCCCAGCGAAGTACGAGTGCACTGTACGATAATGCAAGTGCTCCGGGACCACGGAGACGGGGTTGAGAAGGGTGGTGCCTGGTTTTCGTGTTTCCTTTTGCTTTGTTTATTCGGCAAGTCTCGCATGTATTTCGGTAGTTCGTGTAGCATTGTAATCATAGACATACCCGCGGGTGCGCCATTGTTCACATGTACATGATCGGTGGTCTCTGCGGACCTGAAACATAATTTCAGACAACTCTTTGGCAGCTGCCGCAAGTTGTCCAATGGTACGGCTTGAAAACGCAACAACAATTGATGCAAAGCAATGTGGAACGTCAACTTGAGGCGCAGAGGTTGCTGGTGATTACTGGGGGTATGGCGAGTGAAAGGTAGGGTAAGGACGGTTATTTCACGAGGGATGAATAATTTAATTCCGAGAGCATTAATAGAATTCGGAACATACAGATACGTGACCACAAACTCCAACACCCGGCGAGAGACTGCCCGCGACTTCGAACCGCTGTCTGCATAATGATCCAAGACGTTCGCACCGGTAGGGTGGATATCACTCAATAGAACCTTCGATTCCCATCCGGAGAGGAGATGGATCGTAACCGTAACTTGGGGCCGTCAGATGTATTGCTCATTGGACCAATATCGTGACAGCCATTGCAACACACGCCAGTGCAACATAGGGTGAAAGGCGTTCCCCTAATAGAGTCAATGAGCACGCCATACCGTATGGTGAGCATAGAACTCACCGATCCGCGCAGACATCCAAAAGAGCCCAAGGAACCTAATGTTCGCCAAGATGAATATGAATACAATCATTGAAGAGGACTGACCCACCCCTCCTTGTTCCTGTCAATCAATCTGGGGGCAACGGCACGTATATATGTGCACGTGCAAATCATTAGAAGGATGACAAGTAAGAGTGATTGGAAGTTGAATAGTGCAGACTATGCCGAGGTCAAAAAGGGTGCCCATACAGTCGATGTAACAACTTACCATAGTGTATTACGAGCCGATGAAGACGCAGTTTAGAGGGTCGTCAATATATCTTGGGCCTTTTGACGGCCTGTGTGTTGTGCCACGGGCCAAGGTTGACAAGAGGATACGATACTGACAGACCAGTGCCACGAAGCCTCCACGACCGTGGCGAATGATGGCAGACGTGTCGGCCAAGTCGTTGCCATATACAGTAATTCGGAGGGCAAGGAAAAACCTTAACCCCAAATCGGCCCCAAATAGCGCCCATATCCTCCATCCGAAAAACGCCTTTTCCATCCTTGCGAGGTGCTATGGTCTCGACATCGATCATCTGTTTGCGAAGCACGCCCCACCTCGATAATAAAAAACATACCAAGATTTTATCAAAGCGTCACCACCTATTACCGACGCAGAAGAGCCGGCTTCGCTCTTTCCTGGTTACACAACCCAGCCGCCCTTGTTTTGTCGCAATACCGAGAGACTTGAGAGGGGTCTACCCCCGCCCTTTGGCCCCGAAACTTGACATTCTCTGCGTCGGTATTGTATTCGTTCGCGAAGGCGACAATCTCAACGCCGATGCATCCCTCGGCACCAACCATCGGTGACTGATAGGCGACAAAGACGGTGACCGCACTGATGTGTCGTTGCAAGGGGTCGCGATTGCCCATCCAGAATACCCGCGCGCTTACAATAATGCTCCTCAATTAACTAAACTGGACGATGACTGCTGGCAAGTATCCTCGTGCTCATTTGTCTCGCCCGTAATTCGACCGTTGTCTCAGTTGCAACATATGCTCCCCGCGTTCAGGTAGCGTGGGGCGTGATGGCATCAAGGAACTTCCTCCTTCCACCGCGCGTACTCATCTTTTTTGCAACAGGTGACAGCTCCTCAAACCGAGGAATCGACGTTCTGAACTTCATGATAAGGATCTTCATTTCGCGAATCTAGCTCTGGCGGTGGAATACACATCCCGTTCCAGCGGATCTCGGGATATTGATACCTAATCGGTCAGGGAAGACATTGGTGCTCCTTCGGTCGGGGTTGGATGCCGACCCGACAGCAGATGGAACAACGAGTGTTGATAGGGTGTATGGAAGGTCTTCGTGATCGCAACCGTATTGTAACGAAACATTTTCCTATTTTCCATGCGCCTTGCTCAGTTTCTGCCCATCGTTCTCGACCAGCGAGCGGTATAGTGTCCGGGGTGAAGATAATTTACCAGGCCGAGATAACGTACGCCTGTCCAAAGGGAAAGTCAGGGAAAGCCCAATGCTGTTCGCGAAATTTGAGATGAGCTGCCAAGGATGTGGGTCCACATGGTCTCGGTTCACGCGGAGAATCGTGTGGAAGAAGTGGCGAACGATTCTAGGTAATTCGTCACTTCCTTTGTCTAAACAATGGACTCACAAATTCCGACAACGTACATCTTCATTCCCACCAGGGTCATAGAATGGTCATCCGATTTCTCTGATGAGCAGGCTGTCGAGATGGGGGGCTCGGGCATTGTGAGTCGCTTGAGGGCTGCTGTATCTTCCAATGTTGCCCCCCAGTGACACCTCCAGAATTCCATGCTCCTGAGAAGATTTTGAGATGGTGGCGCGGAACACTATGGTTCACAGTGCCATTATACACCATACGGTGGTGATCTCTGACTGCCCCTCAAAGATTGGGATAACGCAATCGAAAGACACTAGTCCATAATACCAAGCGCAATCCTCCGCATGCACTTCTCATGGCCCAAAAGTACATTCGTGGGTACCACGCCAACATGTTATCATGCAAAACTTCAGAAGGCTTGATGGTGCCTCGGAACGCCATTTGGGCGATTCACAGCATGGCATACCCCGGCTACTCTAAAGGCATATGGTTACTTGCCTTATCTTTACACGGGGGACAACTGAGCCTATTTAAAGGTTACATGAAGTCTTGGTGCCCCAAGCGTTCAGTTCCCGCTTCTGGCCCGCCATGTCTGCCGCATTCAAGGAGGACAAGAGCACTAGCTCTGTCGACGAGAAGCTCGACGCGGAGCGACAGGGTACCTTCAGCCTTACCATCTCATTGTGGCACGAGACTGACACTCTGCTTTGCTAGCTCACGAGACAATCCCCGTCACAGACTTCGATGATCCCAACATCGACCAGGATGCCGTTGGGCTTGGTGAGCACCAGACTTGATCATAATCGCTTCTCTGTCACTGAAAACATGATGTAGAGGACGATTCTCCCTACCCGGAGGTTCGGTCTGCCGTCGCGAATACTGACGACCCGACCATCCCTGTCAACACTCTCCGCGCATGGGTCATTGGTGTCATTTGGGCTATCATCATTCCAGGTCTCAACCAGTTCTTCTTCTTCCGATATCCCTCTGTCATCGTTGGTGGTGTGCGTATCCATGCTTTCACGCCATCATCTCCGCCACTGACACATGGATTTTAGGTCGTGGCTCAATTGCTCGCCTTCCCCATTGGGCGCGCCTGGGCGCGACTTATGCCACAGGTCAAGGTCTTCGGTATCTCTCTCAATCCAGGCCCATTCAACGTGAAGGAACATGTCTTGATCACTGTGATGGCTACCGTGGGGTATCAGTCTGCTTACGCTGTGAGTTGTTTTGCAATTTTCACCCATTGTGTTGATATTCATGGCATTTGCTCGCAGACGGATATTATTGCTGTACAACGAGTGTACTATAACCAGATCTATAATTTCAGCTATCAATGGATGGTGGTCATGTCTACGCAGTTGGTATGTCACAATCGAACTTCTTACATCGAAATCGTATCTCATATAATGTATCTAGATCGGTTTCTCGATAGGAGGAGTTGCTCGCCGATTCTTGGTGTCACCTCCATCAATGATCTGGCCCACCAATCTGGTCACTTGTGCCCTCTTCAACACACTCCATAGTCAGCATTACGCTGGTATGGGTAGTCGAGGCGGTATTTCTCGAGAACGATTCTTCTCGATATGCTTCGTTGGCGCCGGTCTGTGGTACCTTCTCCCAGGGTATCTTTTCTCCGCTCTTAGCGTATTCAGCTGGGTATGTTGGATTGCTCCCAACAATATCGTCGTCAACCAGCTCTTCGGGTATACTTCCGGTCTCGGAATGTCTATCATTACCTTCGATTGGGCTCAAATCGCTTACATCGGATCTCCTTTGGCTACTCCTTGGTGGGCGATCGCCAACGTTGCTGTTGGCTTCGTGTTCTTCTTCTGTAAGTCCTTCATGCTTCGAACTGCTACTTTCGGATCCCGATTCTGACAATATCTTAGGGTTCCTCACTCCCATCTTCTACTACACCAACGTTTGGTATGCTAAGTACATGCCTATCTCTTCCCGCACGTCCTTCGACAACCATGGACATTCATACAACGTCACGAGAATCATCTCCGACGACGCCACGCTCGATGTCGCCAAATACGCTGCATACTCCCCCCTTTTCCTTTCCACAACATTCGCCATGTCCTATGGATTGTCATTTGCTTCCATCACTTCAACCCTCACCCACACCTTCATCTATTTCCGCAAACAAATTTGGGCCCAGTCCCGTCGTGCGCTTCATGAACAACCCGATATCCACGCTCGTCTCATGTCGAAGTACCCCCAAGTCCCAGACTGGTGGTATATGATCATTTTCCGTAAGTGATTACGTCCATTCCCAAGAAGATGTATCTTATCTGTCACATCACAGTGTCTATGTTCGTTTTCGGCGTCGTTTCTATTGAAGTCTGGCACACCCAAATGCCAGTATGGGCGTTCGTCTTGGCTCTGGTCAGCTGTTTAATTGAGTTCACCAGGTCGTGTGCTAATTCTCCTCCGCGCGTAGATTATCGGTTTCGTTTACACCATCCCCATTGGCATGATTCAAGCCATCACGAATCAACAGGTCGGCCTCAATGTCATTACCGAGTTGATTATCGGTTATGCATTGCCCGGAAAGCCTGTCGCAATGATGATGTTCAAGACTTGGGGTTACATCACAATGGTTCAGGCACTTCAATTCACGAGTGACTTCAAGCTTGGGCATTACATGAAGATCCCGTATGTCACCACCCGTTTTCTTACCTCCTTGTTCTCACCTTTCCCTCCATCAGCCCCCGCCCAATGTTCTGGGCACAAGTTGTTGCCACGGTCATCGCCGGAACAGTACAACTCGGTGTTCAAGCATGGATGTTCACAAACATCACTGATATGTGCGATCCCGAACAAAAGGATGGCTTCATTTGCCCAAGCACTCAAGTGTTTGGTACTGCCTCCATCATTTGGGGTGTTATTGGCCCCGCCCGTCAGTTCTCTCATGGCCAGATTTATTAGTATGTCATAAGAATTCACCTTCGAGGAATCTCGTACTGATGTTCCCCGCAGCGGCCTCGTCTTCTTCTTCCTCATTGGTGCTGTCACACCTATAATTGGATGGCTCATTTCTCGCAAGTGGCCAAACTCTGTCATCAAGTATATCAACTTCCCCGTCATCTTCAACGGTACTGGCTCCATCCCGCCAGCTTCTGCCGTGAACTACGTCCCATGGACAGTAGTCGGGTTTATATTTAACTACGTTATCAGACGTCGTCACTTCTCATGGTGGACGAAATATAATTGTGAGTGTCTTCAAGTCAAATCGTTGAATTTATCCTGACATTTCTGTCCACAGATGTCTTGTCTGCGGCGTTGGATGCAGGCTTGGCGGTATCTTCAGTGCTCATTTTCTTCTGCCTTCAATATCCTCTTAATGGCAACATCGGCTTGGATACCGTCCAAGCTTGGTGGGGTAATAATGTATACGTTGATACGCTCGACTTCAAGAAGGCGAGATATATCACACTTCCGAATGCAAATGCCACCTTCGGGTACGTCTTCCTTTTGCGAAATGTTCTTTGGCAGATTCATTGATTGTTCTCTTGCTCCACACAGACCGAGCACATGGTGAACGTTTCCCCATTACAAATGGGACGCTTGGAAATATCAATGGCTTGGATTCATTCATGATCACGAGTGTAATGTCCCAGTCACACTGTATAATAGTTGTAAGAGTCCCATGTAGCTTCATCTTACTCGATCAATATCGCTCTCACTCTACTCCGAATTCTGATAACAAACTTCTTGCTGGTCTCCCGATTTCCGACCTCAGCCGCGTGGTGCACCCTCAGTAGCCATATGGTTAAATGAGCATGACTTGCAGGGCTAGATGGCATCACGTATGTCAGTGATGTCTAGATTATGATAACCCATGAGGGGTGGCAATGAGGTACAGTTACGCCTTGTGAAGATAACTTGACACTCGACTTCCTTTTTCACTCTGTGGGACACAAAAAGGAAATACTGTTTTCTCCATTTTGACTTGCCTGGGAATCAAAAACAAATTCAAATCAGGTTCCTTGCGCGGTCACCGGCCTCAAGGCCACCTCGGACCAAAAGTTAATTGACCATGGGTACTGTAATCTCGACGATCATCGTGGAGTCCCTGTCAGGCCATGTCAGGTTCAGAGATTGTTTTCGGAAGCCTTCCGAGCAACGTTAGGTTCAATCGCCATGTCCAACGTGCAGACACGGCGTCGGGGAGCGTCGATCGGAACGTGAGAGCAACAGCGCCTCGCCCTGAAATGCGAGCTTCACAGTCTGAGATATGAAGATATTCCCCTTCGCCAAACCCGAGTCAGGTGTTTCGAGGCAAAGTGATGCACTGGCAGGTCTAAGTCTCCAGCGCTGCGCACAATGCACCGCGTTAGAAAGCACCCATCACAGCGTTGGTTGACTCTTGCAATCATCAAAACAACCATCACAGCAACAAAAATGGGTGCTCCTAGCCGTGATTGAAGGAGACTGTGACGGTTCACCAGTCTCCTTGAGTTGGAATAAGACATAAAAATTAGGGGGAGGAATCACTGATGCCGGTCTCGTCCTGCATCAATTGGCCTTCCGTGATAGGAATATGCTGTATCTGATCTATTTGGCAGTGTTTGTAGTAGGTTCGGCCAGTGTTTTCTTGGAGAACAGGAGGTTCCTGGTCCCCACAAACCCAGTAAGAGGCAATAGAATACTATCGCACTACTCGAGCTTTCGGCCCTCCTCGAGCACCCCGAGGACCACATACTGGTCACATACTGGCCCTCTCGTTGACTTTGGTTGGCAGTAGAATGCGACTAGAATGCACAAATTGGGAAAGGGCGCGATCTCATATATGAATCACGTAAACGCCAAGCTAAAGAGGAAAGGCACCGCCCCCGCAACCAGGCCATAAAACATTTGAGGCCACCAAAGTGTCAAGAGTTTTGAGTTCCGTTTACCTTTCACCCACCTTCTCTCTTCCCTTCCAACCAACCATGAGTACGTATGCTTCCTGATAAATTTTTCTAGATAGCTCAACCTCGTCTTTCAGGTCATCCTCGGGCCTTGAAATTCCTACAACACGCCGCTATTTTCCTTGCAATTTCTTGGTTGCCTACAGTCAACGCGTACTGTTACATCGATGTGTGAGTCAACAACAACATGGCATCATCAGGAATGAAGCGTTCTGACCTCTTTATCGCGCCGATATCACAGATGGGGCTATGAGAGGTGTACGCTAGGGACAATAGCCTATGCTGGAATTGCTATTGGTTGCAGTGAGTCCCGAGTGCCTTTATTATCTGATGTGGCGACTGACACGGAGAATTTTCTCTCTAGCCATCCTTGGATTCATCCTGCTCTGTGTTGGAATTTGTGTGAGGCGACGAAGAGTGACGAGGAGAGTTGTTTATGTCGACCCAGCACCTGCCGCCGTGACGACTGTCACGACTACGCCCTATATTCCTCCGTCGCAGCCATTGTACAACCAACCCACTGGTGGCTTTGACCCATACGCCCCGGCATACCCTCCACCTATCGCTCAACCTGGTTTTGCGCCTCAGGTAAGTCGTTGATTGTGGCCGGTTCAAAATACTGATGTCGTCGCTATAGGGCGCACCGCCCCAGTATTATGCGAATGAACCTGGGAAGGTATAGACATCACAGCCCAGATGATTGATCAAACTGGTGAACATACGACCTACTGCATCTCGATACTATCGTCTGAAGCATCCCAAGGAGATCCCGTCATCACGGATTTTATCAAACATTGATATCTCGGACTTGCGACTTACTTCTTGTCTCTCTTTTATTCCGCTTCCTTGGTTAAAATATCTATTGTATGCTAACTCACCAATACTGATTGACTCCTTGGAGAAATAGATACCATGTTTTCTGGCAAAGTTTCGTTCCGGTTGGCCGTGCAAGCCCGTGATTGTGGGCTTCTGAAGTGATGTGGTGTCCGCCTGTGTCCGGATTGTGGTCTAAATTACAGCGTTCAGTCTCGCATTGTTTGTGCGTTTGGGCTGTGAATATTACGATTGAATCTGTGTAGCTTTGACCATGATGGTGAAACAAGAAACAACGGCTCCCTCAGCCACAGCGAATGAAGCCAAGGCGTTTGAAAAACCTCTGCCACCAGTATTGCCGTTTTCTGCCCAAGTCCCACACCGGGTTGAAAATTGTAGTACGTCTTTGACTCTTTGGTATTCGTTGGAATCTGATATACTTTAACAAGCATCATGTTCTCACAGTTGTAACATATGTTTGATTCTTATTCCCACCTTGGTCGCCCCTCCGTGTCTCATTTGCTCCTTGTGGGGCTTCCCACGTGCTAAATCTTAAGTAATTCCCGCCGTTAGCCATGACTTCCTCGACTGCGCGGGCCACTGCTCCCCCCAAATATCTAATCCATTTCGAGGGCATCGGGGTCGTAGGCCCCTTGATCCACTACCATCACCACCTTCACACTTCTATCTTGACGATTCTGAACGCTCGCGATATCTCCCCACTCTTTTCTTCTACAATCTCCATTCCATAATGAGTCAGTAGCATTCATTGCTTGTCGCAGGATCCGGACATTTCTGACATCGGACACCCTTCCTCCAGGTCGTAGTCGGAAGTTTACTACGATTGAATTGTTAGCGGCCCTAGCGGCCCTATCCCATCTTCCAACAGTGCATGCGTATTGCTACATTGACGGGTGAGTCACGTTTCCTTCCAATCTTCACCCTCTCTTCACAGCCTTCCCAGCTTCGGTTTCGAGCGTTGCACTCTGGGATCTGGGGCCCGTGCTGGGATCGCAATAGCTATCCGTAAGCCAATCTCCTGCCTTGAAGTTGCGCGGTTTTGAATTGACTTTCATGCAGTTGTTCTGGCGATTGCGCTTCTGGTTGTTGGGTTAATGGTCAGGAAGCGACGGACCCAGAGAGCCAACTTGGCCTACATTCATCAGCCACCAATACGCCAGGGTTTCGGTCCCAATGCCAATCAAAGTGCTTACCAACAGAATCCTCATTGGCAAGGCAGCAACGTCCAATATCCACCTCAGACATACGCGTATCCTCCGTACGACCCTTCGACTGGCTTCGCCCCTGTGAGTCTTCCAAAGAGTTTCAATGTGATGGGTATGGATACTGATTTCGCGGGTTCACGCAGCCGCAAGAAGGCGCGCCTCCCTCATATTATCCGTCCCCGAATGGACCGCCGCCTGGGAATGGGAAAGAGGCTGTCTGATTCTATCACTATGCTGTCATTGTTTGACCCATGCCTTGTTTACGGGGTTGCTTGTTGTACTTTGCAATCTTGTTTGTATTGTAATTCCTCCCACAATGGGATTCTATTCGGGACACATGGTGTCTTTCGAGGTGTACGTCGGCCATGTTTGCGTGAATACTCGCCCCAGTGGACATTGAGACCGAGAGTGATTATATTGAGACGGTGTCCCAACCTAGGCTTTATTTTGGAGTGTGGTAATTGCTGTACTTGGCAGCGCCTTCTGGTCGGGCACGTGGCAACGGTGATCCCGTTGCTGCATCTCACCGACGACCACTTCTGCTCATATCATCCTCCTACTTTTTTCCCTCGTCGCTGTGCTGACCGTCTTTCACTCTCTTGATTTTCTGATACTTGATGCCTAGTATATTCTCTCGTTCAAGGACTGGTTCAACTCCAAAGAAATCTACAAACGACCTCTACGATGAGTTCGGGAGGGTCACATCAAAGACATCCACTCGGACTTTAAGAGCTGGGACACCATCACCATTACCCGCAAGCAAGAAGGACAAGAAGAAGGACAAACACCGTGCGCGCACCCTCAGCACCCCTGCTGATCCTGACCCAGCGGAATTTGCGGTCCCAGATGGCAGCTTCCTATCGCTATGCCTCGATCCCCCATCGTACGAACCAGGGGAGGAACCGTCTCAGGAACACCGAAATCTCCTCGACTACGGATACTTGTCGTATCAACGACATGTCATTCTCGGTCTTGAGGAGGTGTCTCGTCTCGTTGATGTCGTTGGAGACGAACTGACCTCTCGTGGCCTCACAACCCCTTTCATTTTCTCTACCCTTGCCTTAGATGTATCTGCTTCTTCAGTTCGGAGACTTATTCAGGCGTTCTTGAAGACTTGCGGCAATCCTTCTCGTGAAGCGGATATGTTCTGGAGGCAGGAGGCGGCGTTTGCAGACCCACACGAATTAGGAATGTGTCTTCGCTGGGGCCTTGCGAGAATAGTCCGTATCGTGGGTGGCCAGGAGGTGCGCGGCATGCTCTCATTCGAAACATACGCCGAATGGCGGGAGAATGAAGCAGGTATGCTTGCACTGTGTGGCATTTGTCAGTGACATGTACTGATGCGCTTGCAGTCCTCAATTACCCTCAGGCGTTTTTCGGTGCTTTCCTCGAAAAATTGGAACCCGTTCTTCGAGCCCTTTTAGTCTCATTGCTCTCCCTTCTCACGCGTTTCGCTGCCCACTCCGCTTCCTCTGGTCATACCCCTCCAACGCTTTCTCCCCTCTTCGGTCCCCTACTCTTTGGCCTGGGCCCTTCTACTCTTCCTTTCCATCATGTGTACATGCACTATCTTCATACAACCACTGCCACCGAGCATATCATTCTTTCTTTCATCCGCTGGCAAGACGCACCCGGGTCAAGCGCCGTTGGCGTCCCCACCCGCCTCAAAGCCTGGATCAAGGGCTACCCCGCCACGCTACCGTTGATCAAGAGGAACGAACGTCCGCAGCCTCGTCGTGGGGCACGTACCGTCCGATTGGTGAGCGTGAGACGGAATGTCCGAATGTATAGTCCCGACTTAGTGAAGAGCGCCGCCAGTTGGGGCATTCGGCTTCACGGTTCGGTGTCCCCGGCTGCAAGTCGTTCCTTTGCTGTCTCGAAAGAGTGGGAACGGATCTCACCTCCAACCCTCAAATTACCACCGAGATATTCCGACGCATACAAGAAGCGAATGGTTTTACCATCCACTTTCCATCCGGACATAGGTCCAAGCTCGACATCTTCTACCATCACCGCTCCTTCCCTCAGCTCCTCAATCTCCACAGCATCCAATACATCGTCCTTCCTCGATATCGACTTTGGAGCACTAGGGTCCAAACCGGAGGAAGATAGGTTCAGGAGTTTGACAGATTTGAAGTGGGGGGAATTCGAAGAGTTGGGCTTTGGTGGTCTTGGAGACGAGAAGAAACTGCAGTTTGACTTGACTGAGAGTGCTAGAGCTGTGAGTGTCCCCCTGTCTTCTGGATCCTTCTTGGAACTAACAGGAGAGCCTCCTTGACTCCATACCCCACGCGACATCTCAGGCTCGTGCTGCAAAGCGTGCAACACTCTCCTGGCAAGACTTCTCTTCCAAAGGGTTCTCTCGCACCGATGACCCCCTCAGAGCCACCCTTGAGTTTAGCCAACCTGTTTCTGTAGCAGTATCGCAATGGCCCTCCCAATCTGCTGAATTGCATCGTAAATTGAAGAAAGCACAAAAGGCGCTACCGCCTTTTGGGTGGGACACTGAGCCAATCATGGGTGGGGAAGAGGTTATCGAAGAAGCTTTCCTGGACGTCTTCTGTGATTTGATTTACGGTAGTGGGTGGATGGATGCCGAAAGGACCGAGGATACTCAGAGGGATTGCAATTGGGCATTGGTACGTGGGTCCTAATTTCATCAGGGAGGCCATATAACGGACGGCCTTCAACCTCTCTGTAGGTCGATTTCAAGTCTCTTCCATTGGCAAGAACCGTCTCCACCTCTGGTACATCAGACCCGCGAACAGCTACCACTCTCATTCTCTTCGAAGAATTCGTTCCACTGGAGTACCGACAGCAACTTGCCGAGTCCATTGGTGGACGTCGGCGCCGGCTTCCTTCCTTATTCTCAAGCTCCAAGAAAGTTTGGAAACCGGCACCGACACTAAATGGTCGCCCGTACGTAGTTGGACATGTCCCTCGGAGCCCATCGTATCGTGAGGTTGAGTTTGAAGGCTTACTGAGCACTAATAATGGCAGTGTCACCAAGATTATCTCCCTGAAGCCTCCGGAGAGGCGACCGAGCACCATAGTCCCCTCTCCTATCTCGACCATCGCTCCTACACCGATCGCTTCCAAACCGTCACAACCCCATTTTTTTCTGACGCCGGCTCGGGAAGATACTTCACCCATCAAACGTTCCCCGAGCCGGACCAGTGATTCTGAATCACCGTCTACCCCAGTCTCACCTGTTAACACTCCAATCAAGAAACCCTCTCGATTTCGTCTCCCTGTGAGTCCGTCAGGACCTCGTCCTCGTACCACGGGTCTCCCTCCTGCAGAGTATGATACGGTGGATTTTGAGGCAAGGTTGGCTAGTTTTGATGACGAGGAAGAAGATGGGACCCCGTCGAAGCGTTCGCGCAGGCAGTCGAAGGATGATGCGTGGGTGGATATCCTTGTCGCTAGTAGTAGTAGAAGGATGCCAGGACAAGACGCAGACCTGAGGAGTGGACAAAGGCTTCAGGCTGGGAGGTCAGACCCTGAGCTGGCAAGCCAGGAAGTCTCTGAGGTTCTTGCATCTGTCCACCATGTTCAGTCAGAAGATGAAGATGATGACATGGAACCTGTTCATAGACTCGATGCTGAAATACTCCGACGGGACGATAGTACTGTGGGACTATCGGAAATTGGACAGGAAAGCGTGGAGGTGACCCCAGCACCCTCCATACAAGTCGTAGGCGACGAAGAAGAGGAACCAATCGTTGCCACGCCACCCAAGAAACGACTCGGTTACTTTGACCTCCATCCCGAGCGTCGCACACCCAAGCTCGGTGTCCATGAAGAAGCGCGTCTGGAGATATACGAGCCGGGACCGGCTCCCCAACCCACATTTGACACAACACCCAATCAATCTGAACGCAATTCCATGTACGATGACCCCCGTTCCTTGTTCGAACGACCCTCCTCGGACAGCCAAAGAAGTGCGGGCGATTCGAGTTATGAAGGGATTATTGATCTTGATGCCCAACCTCCCGTGCCACTCAAGGATACCGTGGTACCCGATCGTCCAGAAAACCGACATCTCGATGCGATGCCCCAAGGGCGCAATACCCCCCTCCCCTACGATACCTGTTGCAGATATCACCTGAACTACCCGCCGNACTNCTGAACCNNCGACAAANNNNCCAACCCAGAGCAAGACTGCCAGTTTGATCGAAATGTATCGTGAGCGCGAAAAGACTTCCTCAGGCTCGGTGCCGTTCCCTCCTTCTCGCCTTCCTGTTCGTACTGGTGCATCCCTTTCACCACCGCCTCAAGTCGTCGAACGTCCTGTATCTCCAGCACCAATACCTACTCCTGAACCTTCTCCACCTCCTTCGAATGCCAGTCTTCCACAAGCAGCGTTACCAATACCCCAGCCGTATGTCCACGGCGCCCCCCTACACAATGTTTTAGAAGAAGAGGAGGAAGAAGATTGAGGTGTGTCTCAAAGGATGCCATTATGGAGGCCTTTCCATTTCATTTTTTTTTTACCCCATGCGTTTGTGAAACCGACCGTGAACATTCCCTAAGCTATCTAATTTCTGTCCATCTCATATTCTTTTTACCTTGCAGCATCCGTTTATTGTTTTTGTTGGTGGGATTGCGTTGAGTCTCTTTGGATGATTCCCACATTTATGGCCCTTCTTTCATTCTCCTTTCATTTTTATTCTCATTCAATGTGTCTCTCATTAGCGATACCAAGGTACCGGCCAGAACCCGGCTTAATTAACTGTTCGTCTCTGCCCCCTTTGTCCATGCTGCCTCGACTTTCTCGAGTTACACACTTATGTTGTCGTGCACACATTATGTTCTTCATCAGTTTTGGACATTTTGATATCTTGACGAACAGGATTGTGGTCGGAAACTTAGATGCTATTGCAGTTTGAATAACATCCTTCCACACCGGTACCAAGAAACGGAAGCGGCGCGAGAGAATTACAGAAAGTCAATCAGCTCTGAGGGTTCGCAACATAAAAGTAACATAACACTATGTCGACATGCCGCACTAGGGTTAGGGCTTGCCTGGTTAGCGGGAAAAAGTGTTGATCCGGAGATAAAGGGACCAATCACTGGCAATTCGGCCTCAGAATTCCACCACTTTGACCTCCATGGCCCGACCTCTCTCAAAGTTGCTCAACGACCACCACCAATACCGCACACCACCACCGCCTTCAACGACGACAACGCGCCATTTTATCAACAATGTCTACCTCAACGGACCTAGGATTCTTTCAGAAATTCTGTAGCGGGCTGGACTCGCTTTCCGGGGGAGATGGGGTACGTGAACACCGTGACTGACTGAAGCACTGGACTCGACTTGCTCACACTCTTTTATAAACTTTTGCAGACTACTACGTTTGAACCCAAGCCTCCCACTCCCCTGATGGAAGAACTCCTTCGCCATAACTTCCGCACTCGTAAGGAAGGCATGGCCTCCAGAATCAAGCTTCACAAGATGATCATCGAGGTCTACCAGAAGAAAGTCGCCGAGAAGGAGGAACGCGTCTGTGATCTGGGCGGTCAGCTCACTAATTCTCAAGCTGAATGCGCGTTGCTCTATACTCGAATTGACGACCTGGAGGAGGAAAAGGTACGAAGTGCCAAGGAGTACGAGGAAAAGATTCAAGGGCTCGAGGAGCAGTTGGACGACTCTTCGGCAGAACTTACCATGCTCAGGAAGCAGGTCTCTCAGAAGAAAGCTGCTCTTCAGAAACTGGAGGAAATCGCTCATGATGAAATTGGAGAATTGCACAACCGACTTGTCTCTACCTCTGGTGAACTTGAAGCCACAAGAAACTCGCTCACACTGGAGATATCAAAGTTGGAGGCCCAGATGGCGGATACAAATGCCAAGCAGACGAAGACGGAGGACGAAATAGCTCAGGTATCTGCAAAACTCGCTGCTGTTGAGGAGGAGCTTGCTACGACCAAGGAGAAGCTCACATCTGAGGAGGCTGTTAGGAAGGAACTACGGATGGCTCTGGCTCTTGCAGAGGAGGTCAATTTGAACCGGAAGGAATTTCTCGTGGCGACCCAGAAGGAGCTCGCGAAAGCCACACGAGAGCTGGAGGAGGCCAGAGGACAGGCCGCAGAGTTGCGCGTCGCATTGGGATACGCTCAGGGAGAACTCGGAGACATCGAAGCTCAACTTGGATCTGCTCATCTTGAACTCGTAGCCCAGCGTTCGGAATTGGAAGAGACTCGGAGAAACTCTGAAGAGGAGTCTGGCGATCTCACAGCTAAACTGGACGCGGCTCAGGAGGAGTTGGCAGACGTTAGGGACAAACTTCACAATACTCACATCAAGTTGGATGAAGCCATCGCTACCGTTTCTGAAAAGAATGTCCAACTCTTGGAAAACGTGGCTTTCATTCGCGATACTCAAAGCCGACTTGTTGCAGTTGATGGGGACTTCAAAATGTTCAAAGAGAAAGCAGCCTCAGAGACGATGGACTTGGAGGGACGCATCCAGGCACTCAAGGATGATCTCGCTACCCAGGATACCGAACTTGAGAACAGCAGGGCTAAACTGGACGCATACAGTGACGAAATCAGTGCACTCAAAGCTGAAGTCGACAACAAGGACGATGCGCTGGAACGGGCATACAACGAACATCAGGCAGAGATAGAGGATGCAAATGACTGCACAGATGATCTGTGGGATCTCCTAGATGAGAAGAACTCCGAAATTCGCGATGTCAAGGAGGACCTGGAAGCAAGCGAAGACATGGTCGCCCTTCTCACTGAGAAGCTTGCTGAGAGGGACACGAGTATCGCATCGCTCCAGGCGGAGTCCGAAGCCAACGTGCAAAGGCTGATGGCTCACATCTTTGCACTTGAGAGTCAACTCAAAGCCACTTCCGACTCTCGGGCTCTTGTCGCTCATCCTCTCGAACTGGATATCAATACCATGCATCCTGTCGATAACAACGATGCCCTATTCCCTGTCGATGCTCCCAAGTGCGCCCTCCCCTCTCATACGGGATACTTCGAATCGCTTGCTCTACAGCCGAGTTACGATACACAGAACATCGGCGACAATGGTGACTTGGGTCCCTCTCAACTGGATCTCAAGACGCAGGACTTCTTCCGTATGAAACCACGAGGAGGAATGCCGTTCATGGTTAGACCACCTTACTACCCGATACGCAAGAAGGTTAAGAATGGCAGAGTAGTCGGATATGAAGACCCCACCCCTACCAACTATGGCGTTGCTACTTCTGCCCGCACCGAGGCCAGCGATGCAGCCATTGTTGACATAGCCCATCATCAAGCCGAAGTCGTATCTGATCGCACCACTCCCGTCGCTGTTCCTCACCAATCATCACTCCCTCCTACTATTCGGCCGGATGCTTCATCGTTCAGTCATAGCTCCCTTATGCCTAGATTCGCTGAACACCGCGCCGATGTCCCTTCCTTCTTCTCATCCTCCAAGAATGAACCATCTGCCGCTTCGTCGAATCCACGTCAACTGCTACCCTTTCCCTCTCCTCCGTTCAACGTCAATGCTACTTCTTCCACCCCTCCAAAACGTCAAATACTTCGCCTCGATGCTGCTGCTCTCGCCCCTCGTCAATTATCTCCCTCTCCCCTTGCCACTCAGCCTTCTGGCGATGCTGCTTCATTCGCGCCTAGTGGGCCATTCCCCAACATTCAACCACAACTCCTCAGTCTCAATGCCCCCTCCTTCACTCCCGGTGCCCCAATCTCGCGCCAGCCTCCTCGCTCATTGCCATTCGCCAAGTCTCCTCAATTGGACTATTTCGCACAAGGAAATCAACCCGAGAGGGTTTTCACAGCTTTGTGAGTCTCTGTCTCTATGTGCAGCTCGATGATCCGGTACTGACACATCTCCCTTCAGTCAAACAAGATGAAAAATGGTCTCGGAGAATGTCAGCGCGCGACATTGTCCAAGTACCTCGTCCCGGCTGCTAAGTGGGTACCGTCAAATGACTCTTTCACTTTGTCCGTCGGAAGATTGTCCCTTTTCCTTTTTTACCCTTCCTCTGACTTAATGTACCCATGCCATATTCCTCTTCCATCTATACCATAGACTGCGTCATCTTTATCATCTGTATACTTGTATTCTTTTCTGCGTTCATTGTCTGGATCACGGATGTGTCGTGTATTATGGCGACGACCCAGTGACTGATCCTAATATACGTCTCCGATCATATCCTCTATTTATAGTCTATGCTATCCTGTTATGATGAATAAATGCTCACCAGACTCTGGTGAATTCGACTCGGTGTTTGAGAAACAGTTCAAGAGCCGTCATTATCACAAGCTGGTTGAACGTACATGCACGGACAAATTGAAGCACCCATATCTTTCTTTCACCTTGTCATAAGTATCTCAGAATGTCATACCGCTCACACAAGTGAAGCCAGCGAAGAAAACGCGTGATGAATATTGAATACTGCCAGATAGTCGGGGGCGCTCATCGTGAATACGGCACCAATAATAAGTGATGACGAGTCTAATCCCTAAGTAATCTAAGTGCTCTACGATGTCCAAAATATAGCATGTGAACCGTTAAGTAACTACCAGCGTCGCATATTTTTGAGGGAGATGATATTATTTGACGCATACCCTGTTTTGTGCAAGAGGAGGTTGAGGTGTTCATTCAACAACACCTGATGCGGTAATGGTGACTTTTGCACGAGGCATGCCTGAACCCGATCCGACATTCTCGATTTTCTTCACGATGTTCATTCCATCCACGACCTCCCCGAATACAACATGCTTGCCGTCCAACCACGAGGTTATAACAGTCGTGATGAAGAACTACGAGGCCGAGGTGTTAGCTAATTGATCGATCGACCCCATGTAAAGCCATAGACAACTGACCTGGGACCCGTTCGTATTTGGTCCAGCATTCGCCATTGAAAGAAGACCAGCTTTGCTGTGCCGGAGCTTGAAGTTCTCATCTTTGACACGGGAACAACGTCTCGGTGATCATTGCTCAATCACGCATGAGGAAGGAGAGTCGTACCAGGAAACTTCTCTCCATAAATGGACATGCCACCTGTGCCTGACCACAAGAACTCGAGGTAAGAACGTATACTTCTCAGCTGACAAGACTGTAGATCCGTACCGTTGTGTCGTGTGAAATCACCTCCTTGCAACATGAACTGTCAATGAGAGGGCGTAGAGGTTCGAGCATGAGTGAAATATCATTTCAGAATCAGAAGAGGGCGTACATTAGGAATGATACGGTGGAAACGACTGCCTGCGTATCCATAGCCATGTTCACCGGTGGCCAGCTCTCGGAAGTTCTTCGCGGTCTTTGGTACGACGTCATCGTATAGCTTAAAGACTATGCGGCCAAGTGGTTTCGAGTCCATAGAAATATCAAACTGAAGGGCACGTCTCAGAGACCCAAGCTTGATTAAATGCTATGTCTGTTACTCACGAAGACCTTCGACCTAAAGGACATATTACAGATCGTTAGTGAATTATTAAGGGGGCCTGATGGTTATGACACCGACATTGGTTTTGCTGTGGAAGCAGAGGTCGCGAAGCGACGCAAGAAGGACGCCATTTTTTGGTGGTTTGTGTATTGGGGTTGATGAGAATGAATGGGAGCAAGGAGATGGAAGCAACCGAAGTGGAAGAACGGGAGAAAGTCAGAATCAAGACGCGCCTGAACGGTGGGCGGGGTTTGTTGGCAACTCACGTGTCATACTTTAGGCGTCGGCCGAATCGCGGCAACCAGTACTTGAAGGACCAAGAACAAACCAGACGGGATGGATGAGGAGAAACAAATCGTACACGGGAGAATACACTCGATGATTTTGAGATGATAATTGGACAAGACCAGTCGAACCATTATATACTGACTACCTCAGACTGCAGCTGCTGACTTGCCACAGTAACTGTGACTCCCAGTCCAATCGCATTAATAGCATGACGATACCAAAACCATGGCCGTCTACAAGCATCGTGCATCGCGGACAAATTACTCGTCATCAATAACGTCCCAAATGTAAACGAGGGTGACTTCCCCTCTGAGCAACGAATGAAAGAGCTCCAGTCTGGACCCCACGTTCTGCAAGGTTTGAGCCTCTCGCGGGTTGCGAGTATTCTACAGGGGAGCCATCTCCATGCACGTGTTGATGTTCAGATCCAAGGATCTTGCCAATAAAGAAGTCAACCGGGGGAACCAAAAGTAAATTACCGAAGTCGAAGACAAATGACTTGAAGAAAAGGAGGCATCTGGTTGACCTTGCCCAAGACAGCGTGATGTAGGATGAGGCGCCTAGATAGTTCCGTGAATTGTTGGGCTTACATGAAAGCGTGAAGAGGAGAGCCTGGCCGTGTATCCTGATGTATTACGCACGCCCGCAGTGCGTACAGAATGACCACCAAGAACAACATGTGCCGACTGATTAGTGCCCTTGACGGCGAGGTTAATCGAATCCTGTGAACAATCAAGAGCGTGTACTGGTCGCGCGGCGCTCCCATCTGATCAGATTGCCTCTGGAAAGTGAATTATGGCATCTGCAAAAAAATGGGGTGTTGCGGAGGCTTTTCGGTGCAGTCAAATAGGGAATACACCAAGACGATATGGCTGAGAGGGGGGATGGCTGCGGAGGAATGACGGAACTTCTTTGGGAATAGAGAAGAGGACTATGTGAGCAACAGCGAATCTGGACGAGGATAAAGTCACTTACTTACGTGTAACGTCCTAGGCTCCAGAGAAAGGATGGACGGGAGAAGGGTGCAAAGTCATCATGGATATGATGGAAACATTGAATTCACATCGCCTGATGGTACCAATTCACGTAGGGCATTGCACCGGAGAGCATTCCGGTGAGACAAGATCGGTTCACGGGACGAGCCACGATGCAACGCAGAGATCGGGGAAGATTCGACACCAGGAGAAGAAGCCAGAAATAGAGGCTCGCGGCGGAAGAAAGCAAGCGTATTGCCCTTGTGTTGGTCCACGATGGATCAATGCAGCGAGCTCGAAGTTCTGAATGACAAGGTTTGCTCTCATTGAAAAAATGATAAACGATAAAGTCTGAGGTGATCAGCCAGAAGCTACGACGTGAGATAGGGTGTTCGATTGCCAGCAACATAGGGTCTGCCGATATCGCAGGTTCTAGAGTGTTTAGAAGATTCGAACGGTGAAACGATGCTGTTATCACCACTCAGGCACTTCAAGTTCTCGCAGTATCGCGCTGGCAGAGAAACTCGAATGCCAGTGGTATCAGGACCTGGCGGAAAATAGTGGGATAGCAGACTGTTCAAGTCGAGATGACTTCGACACTTAACATGCAGTGAAGACTCCAAATGTAATACGCTTGATCCCGGGACGGTGACTACACACAGGTGGTCGAGGGTGGTTCAACTTGAAGTTGTGTGCAATAAGGCTGTGCCAGTGGATGGCCCGCGTCTGGAACAGCTCGATATTGATTATGTAATGCATAACATACCGCAAACTGGTGCCACAACACCCTACACCACCAACGGCAGGGTCCAACCCAATGGCAGGGCCACAACTCCTTGGCAATGTCTCTTATCGACGTTCCGATTGGTTTTATACTTGGTCAAACCCTACTAGCATGCTACATTCCGCAGATTCCTCGCACAATGGCATCGCGCCTTCACCTCCTCTGATGCAGGCTCTCGAACACGACCTCAGGTCAACAATCCACCTCGGGCGACAAAACCACCAGCCTGAGCATTAGACTCGCATTACATATGATTGACCACACCACAAAGCTTGGTTCATGGGGGACGCAGAGTTCCTGCTTTTCCACTCGGCAAGTGTTATCTCGAGTTCTCGAGTGATATAAAAATCGGATATCGTGTGTTCTTCTTCCCTTGAAGGATTGACCAAGCATGGACGTCTCTTACGAATGATTCATTTAGGTCGTCTAATTTAGTGTTATCTGAGCCAAGAGCGGCGTCGAAGATACCCCCTTGTGAAGCCTCCTATTCGCAGCGTCTTTTTGCGGAACTGAGGGAAAGAGAAGACGAATCGGAATATCGGAGCAAGCAGTCTAAGTTCTGGTGGGGCTCTAGTTAAGTAACCTGGCATGATGCGTGCTTAGTGTATGAGTTTTTGACTCGCGTTTTAGGATCCTTGAACGTTCGGTGCTTGATTGATCGGGTGGAATAGAGCATCTTACACGAATTCCTCTTGTTTAGTCAATAGTCACGCAGTCTCACCGTCCAAACCTTGGTTGGTACCAGCGCGCCAGAGATACCGTGAAAAGGCTTCATTTACGGTACTCCCCGCTCATTCGGGGTTCTCGTCTTCGCCTTTCCTCCTCAACGTGTCTCCGGTGAGCACATTGAAAAGGGCAGGCTTTCAGGCGCGAATTGGACGTACCAGCTTCGCTCAGTATCAATCAATCAAAGGAAGAGGTCTATTGGAATGAACAGTAAGCGTTGAATGGAGGGTTTCGAACGTGCTTCCTTAGATTTTCTTGTCTTCCTGCCCCGATTCTGTTTCCCCACTATCGAGGCCAGCGAGATTAGTTGATTTGTTTGTATGTTACTCTTGTTCTAAAAAATAACTCAGATTTGGGGTCGTGGGGGCTCGATATGAGTACAGGCCCGACCGGCTCTTTCGTGAGGAAGAGTAACATTAGAATTGGCAGGTTAAGCACCAGAGAGTCATCATGTCATCTCAGATCATTGCTATGGCATGCTTCCTTCAGCGTTTCAATTGACGCTTTATATATATCCCGTCAACGTATGTTGTCTCAGGATACTTGGCACAGGTTCTCCACGAGCCAGATTCTTTCTCCCGAGTATGAGCATGGCCCTGAATGAGCCCACCAATGAGATGTGAAGCTGGTTCCCCTTTACCCGCGTAATCGTTCTGACATTAAGTACTTTGACTCCAGTGAGCCCTTGCTCCATGCTCTCAACGGTCCGTCAAATTTCCGTTTTTTGTTCAAGTATTCACTCACGAATTGTTTCCGACGGTCCTTGCCTGGTCCTTGAAACAGGCAAATTTAACGCGCTTCTCGACAAACAAAAGCGTCATGACCAGCTTGCCCGCAATCTCAAGACTCAACTCGACATTGAGGGCAGGGGATTCAGGTCCATCCAAGAGGAATTAGAAGCTAGAACACAGGAATGGGAGGAAATCAAGCGAGACTATGATAGAGAACTACTGTCCCTCAAGGTCGGTATTACCTTCGAGCTATACTCTACGTTGTCCTTCAAAGGACCATATTCTATCTTCACAGGATTTAGAACGCCAATCTCAAGGACATATCCAGTACCTTGAGGCACAAATCAGGACATTGAAGGTCAGATAGACCTTTTATGGTGCCCAATTGTTTCTTAACTCGATGTCAGGGCCTTGAGCGTCGAGTCGTCTGCCTTATAGATGGTGACGGCACAATATTTTCACAAGAGTTGCTTGCGTTGGGAGAACAAGGCGGCCATGCTGCTGCGAGAGAGTTGACAAGACTCATTCTCGAGTACCTCAAGGGCAACTTCACCCAGTCGCCTTCGTCACCCGAGCTCTCTGTATATATCTTTCTCCACAAACGGGGACTGATGGATGCATTGGGGATGGCAGGGTATCATAATGAGAAAGCAAAATTTGACGATTTCATCGCTGGCTTCAATCAAGCTGGGCAGCGATTCATGATGGTCGATGTTGGGGCAGGAAAAGAAAATGCCGACTCGAAGTTAAGGGGTAAGTTCGTATACAACACAAGGGCCACCGACCCGGAGCTCAAGTTGAGGTCTTCTGTGGGATGCTAGCTTTCCTCCAGGACAGCATCAGGTCACCGCAGACTTGGAAAGTATTCTTCGGGGGTCAGTTGCTCATCTCCTGCTGGAAACAATCAATTCATGTCGTCATACTCCACCAGGATCACACGATAATGGTTATGCACCAGACCTGCAGTCATTAATCACAGACGGCTTCAGAGAGAAGCTCATCCTTCTTCCCGGTTACACGCAAATTGCATCCAGGATCGCAGACTTGGGCTTTCCTGTCTTAGCCATCCATGGTATATTTATGCCTGACAAGCTTCCATCATTCAAGTCCCCTCCGTCAAGACCTTCGCATTTTGGACTCTTGCCGATCCTAGATAAGACGTATGTGGACCCCTCGAAATTCTTTGGATCTTCAAGAGTCTGAAACACATGCCCATATTATCTAGCGAAGAAGACCCAGAAATTCAAAGCGTAAACAGTAGCCCAGCGACACCGAAATCCGTGAGTCGGTTTTCCGTCTTTTATGCTCTCTTGCGGGACTGTTCCAACAATATCTACCTTCTAGGCGAGGAAAACGGCTGGCAACCCATCAACTCCCAGTAAGATCAAGAAAGGGGCAAAAGTCAAAGGTAATTATAGCTACCATTGTTCGAGGTAAATACTTTAGCTTGTCTACACCGACAGGTCCGAACCCTCGCGAATGCTTCACTTTTCATCTGATCGGGAGCTGTGCTCACGGATCCGAGTGCACGAATAAACACTCACCGGACCTCTCATTCTCTGATGTGATTAACCTTACAAACGAAGCAAAGGCAAAGACGTGTACCATAATGCTGAAGTGTTAGCACCATTTTTATTCATTGTTATCGAGGGTGGTTGCTCATCACCGTCGTAGATGGCAATTGCAAATATGGTGCTAAATGTATATTTAGCCACAAATGCCCAAAGGGGTTGGATTGCCCTCATTTGAACGGGAAGAAATGTCGATTCGGGACTGGTTGGTTATGTCATTGTGATTCAGAATAAAACACTAATCAATTCTATCATAGCGGAGATGCACTAAACAACAAAACCATGCACTCTGGGACTTCCTGCTCCCCATCACATCGTTGTCTTGTCTCGTTCTATATCCACCGCGGTTACTCGATATCTCTGATTGTAATTCCCAAGTTGCTATGCCATCTGTTGTATGCTCTATTTCATACCTGTTACAGTATCCTTCGCTGCGCACAAAAGAAGTACATCAGATATCAGTAATACCCCACTGTAAGTTCTTTCATGGCTCTGAACGTCCCGCCATCGCCATCGCCCTCTTCCTATTTTTTTGTGTTCCCACTCAATCGCAGCGGATTTGACATAATTACATTGACACAAGAATGTAAAGTTGAACGCCCTCAGTAGCGCGGTCCCATATTCTCACATGTGTACGGTTACTATAACCATTGCTTCGTCCGTCTATCCCTCTGTATCCAGATGGCGACGTCTGAAAGGTGCGTTAGAGGTTAGCTGTTTGGTGGATTATTTATACTGAGCATTGCCTGCCTTTACACAGTCAGGCTGGATTGGAAAACTCGGATGGACTGGAAAAACTGGGCGGACTTGAAGAATTGGGTGGTCCGTACTTCCTCCTCTTTGTGGCTGATTGAAACATCAAAGTCATCATCGGATAGGAATTATTAAGACCCTGATATTGAGACAGGACGAACAAGAGAAGAGACTGCAGAAACTACAACAGAGATTAGACCAATGGGAGCGGAAATCTATCTCGGGGGAGGTCCGTCCCCCTACTTATCTCCGCTTCAGTCTGTCCTGATTGTGGCTTGTTTACAGCGCGTTCGAGTCGTGTGCCTCATTGACGGAGATGGGAATATCTTTGCCCCCAACTACCTTAAACAGTGTCGGGCTGGGGGTGCTAACGCTGCGCACGAGCTTTGCAAACACATTCTTGAGTATATCCGAGGGCCGCAGACTGATTTCCCCTCAGACATCTCCGTCGATATTTCGATCTCTGTCTTTCTCCACAAGAGGGGCCTAGCAGGGGTACTGAGAGACGAAGGATACATCACAAACTATCGCGACTTCGATGAATTCATTACGGGTTTCACTCAATCCGGAGCCCGCCATCTTATGATCGACGTGGGATCAGGAAAGGACGCGGCGGACTCCAAGCTTAGAGGTATCTTATGCGATGCATCCTTTTGGTCGCGTAGCATGTTGTCAACTAGTATTGGACTTGTTTAGTGCATCTTCAAGATCATGTGCACTCGCGCGAAACGTTGAAGGTGTTCATTGGTGGTAGGTGTTTCCTGTTGTGTTGACGATGGACACAACATTGAAATATCGTATCAGGTTCACACGATTCAGGATACTTTCACGATTACCAGAGCGTCATCGCCGCAGGTTTAAAGGATAAGCTCGTGTTGCTTCCTGGATATGAGAAAATCGAGCAGGCGATCCAAGAGCTTAATCTCCAAACACTCATCATTCCTAATCTCTTTATGCCTGTGAAGCTGAAAGACATTGGCTACACAAGTCAACGAACAACTCCAGCCAATTCTTCTCGCCTTCCTGTAGCAGATTTACCAAATCTTGAGGGAAATCTTCAGGCCGCATTCGCCGCGATGTCATTTCAAAACCATCGGAGACGTGTCTCGATTGGTGACGGATCTACAGGTAGACCTCTCATCAGATCGCCAATCAGGATCGCAAATGAGCACCTACAAGAGAATGTACCTTCACTAGAGGAAATGCCCAACACCTCATCCGCTGGAAAGCACAGCTCGGAGGACTTGGAGGAACCGGGTGAAGCGGATGCCGAGCCCGCGGGTCAGGCGAGATCTACCTTTTTGGTACGAGTGATTAAACCTATGACCGGATGATACACCTGACAATATCACATCACCGGTATTGGTACTCTAGGGAATTGAGAATTGTAAGATTTTATCCCAATGATAAGGGCTCGAAAGACTCATACTAGTTGTGGCCAGACAACCCCCGTCCCTGTTTCTGGTATTATCTCACAAAGGGTTCGTGCAAGAAGCGAGCATGTTCGTTTGGTCATGACTACAGACTGTCAAATGACGAGTTGGAGATGTTACGACAGTCGGCCAAATCGATACCATGTCCATATATAACTAAGGGTAATGTGCGTTGCGCTTCCGTCTCTGACTCCTCATTGACCTTTGTATCCAGGTAGAGCATGTCCCTTTGGTACAGAATGCTTTAAAGGTCATGACCATACATCTTGATGGGTTTTGCGTGGAGGCGTGCTCCCATGTTAATGAGGGAGCGTTGATTACCTCGGTTACTAAATTTGTACCGTATTCCCCAGTCGTGATAAACGCCCGTTTCCTGCCGGCCGAAATCGTAGCCCAGCCACAACGACTGCTCAGTGGCAGCCTTAAAGCATTCCACCCTCTCAATATGATTCAATTATCCCTTCAGGTTTCCGTGTATGCGTCTTGAAGGAAAAGAGTACTGCGTTACCTGATAATGTTCCCACCTCGTGCCGCGTCTTCAGTTCAGCAAGCCATCAAAGCATGGCTTCGACCGACACCTGGTCTGGCTCCTCATTTCCGCTCGTTTCACGCATCCCCTGGCTTTCGGATATCCTCTCCTACTCAACTACGACGGACGAATATCAATGCGCCCAAACGTCCATTTAGCTCAACCTCCACTCGTAAAACCCGTTACAATCCGTTTGGAGGGGACCCAAAACATCCATGGGACATCAGAAATTGGGACGAGGGAACAAAAGTACTTGCGGGAATTGGAGCAGCTGCAGTAACCTACATTGTATATCAGTGAGTTTTGTTCTTCGAAGGAGTGGCTCATGTGACTGACGTCGTGCCCATTTTTTGAAAGCTTAGAACAAGTCCCTGAGACAGGGCGTTGGAGATATATGGATATTAGTCCTAAATATGAAGCCTCTGTGAGTTGTGTCCCAAAGTTTGCTCGTTGACCCTGTGCTCATTAATATATAGTTACGAAAAGAAGCGCACCTACAGATATCGAAGGAGTTGGAGGGCAAGATTCTACCAGAAAATCACCCACTGACGCGTCACGTCCGTAAAGTGGTGACCCGCATCCTGACTGCCTCAAACCTCGGAACTTTGAAGGCTCCAAATCAAGCCTCTGAGCAGAAGCAGACAGAGGGAAAGAAGGCCTCAAACAGTTCCGATGAACTCTGGGACCCGGACACCACGAGAACAGACATGTCAGAGCATCCTTCAGAAGCAGCTGGTCAAGAGTGGCATCTGTTTGTTGTCAACGATGATAAAAATATCAATGCCGCTGCCTCATTCGGTGAGGGAATATTCGCTTGGCCCTATTTGAAGACTACTGATATCACTACATGAAGGCAACATCATCGTATTCACCGGAATCCTCCCAGTTGCACAGGATGAACAAGGATTAGCGGCTGTTCTTGGACACGGTTCGTACACCCCGTTCGTCGCAAAGCAAAGGGGCTTACTTGAGGCTCCCATATAGAAATTGGCCATGTGGTAGCGCGACATAACTCCGAGCGATATTCATCTGCCAAGCTGTTCATATTAGCGGCATGGATCTTAGAGTATGCAGGGTTTGACTTTGGACTCGCACGACTAATTACAACTTTCGCGCTCGATCTCCCCAATTCACGTACTCAAGAGTTCGAAGGTCAGCCCCACTGTCTCGTGCTCTATCACCCATGACCAGACTGACCCACACGCCCTCAGCCGATAAAATTGGATTGAAGCTTTGTGCGAAGGCTTGTTATGACCCTGGGGCTGCTCCTCAGTGAGTTAGTTATCCAAAGAAATGAACTAGTCTGACCATTCATAGGATGTTCGCGAGATTGGGTTCCATTGAAAAAGCAACAGGACGATACAACGTTGGTTTTCTTTATACCCATCCCACATCAGATGCACGGGTCGAGGTATGCTTTCCCCAATTATGGACTGGGTTTCCACAAACTTACGTTCTCCGCAGCGATTGCAAGAAATGCTACCAGCAGCATATGCGATTCAAGCGTCGAGTCCAAACTGTGGTGGGGTACCAGACAGCATTCAGGCATTTAGAGACACTTTCGCAAGTGCATTTACGTTTGGTGGATCCGGACGAGATACCCAGACCAAATGGACATAGCACGTTGTATGCGCCGTTAGACTCGATTCCATGTATGTTCCTTACCACCCCAACTCATGACTCCTGCGCATTACAACATTCCATCGTTCATACCGCGAGATGACTTTACGCTCGCAGGCTCCCCAGCCAATCAGGACCCGCAAATTGGCCAATGACGTGCCGGGCCGAGTGATTCCGCGCCCGGCGACGTCATTCCGATGCTTACCATCGCAATTCAACGCCGACCGATATGGTAGGACGTCGTCCCCACTTGCAGCAAAAGGATAAGAGAGAAATCAGACATGTCCAACCCAAATACACAGCTCCCTTTCTCTTACGTTTCACTCTCACACTCGCTGTCAGAGCCCGCAGTTTCTCATCATATTTAAAGCCCCTTGGTTCTCATGGCTAGACAAAGCCAACCACCCATCATAACTGATCCTCTTCCTCCTCCCATGACCCACTATACGATTGGAGAGTCTGAGCCTTTGCTTGGGCGTGATCGCCTTACGCAAGTGCGACGAGAGGCGGAATCTGGAGAGCCCGAGGATGCAGGCGTTCCGTTATGGTCTAACCTTACAAGTGGGACTGCGCTTCTTGCTCAAATCGGAGGTATAGCTCTGGTGGTGAATGTTTGGACGAGTGTGTTCAGGAATAAGTTGCTCTTGTTCAGCGGGCACCCTGTGAGTATCCCTCTTTGTGTCTTTCAGGTTGATGCTCGACGGTAGAAAACTAATACGGTTTTGCTCACTTCTGTCAGCTTCTGAACTCCGTCGGGATAGCATTACTCCTAGAGTCGACGCTACTCTTACAACCTACGCACACTCCCGCGCACAAGAGGAAGGGAGCTATCATTCACTCTGTGTTGAATGGGACGGCTTTGGTGTTAATGTATACTGCGTTTGTCTTCATTCTTGTGAGCAAGGTTCAACATCACGGTGCGTGGTCTCTCTATTGTCAACAGCATCGAAAACTCACGGTGACAATATCGTAGGAGTACATTTCGAGTCAGCCCATGCGATTCTTGGGTTGATCACGTACATTCTCCTCTTCGCGCAAGGAACTGTGGGAATGCTGCAATTCTACTTCCCATCCGTTTATGGCGGTGAAGCGAAGGCGAAAGCAATCGTAAGCTTTTTCATTATTTACGGACACACATTTCGTCGATTAACTACAACCTATGTCTCTGTGCGTTATCTAGTATAAATACCACCGCATGTCGGGATATGTCATCTTCCTCTTCATACTCGCAACTGCCGTTGCAGTCACATACACTGAGTATGTCCACAACGTCTTGAAGATTCGTACTTGGTTCGTAGTGTTGGCAGGCGTGTTGATTCTCTTTGGAATTCTCCCCCGCGTGGACTTCAAAAAGTTTGGTCTGAGTGCGTAAACCCTTTCAGCTCGGGGCACCGATCCATATGCATTGGGTGTCGTTGAGATTATGAGTCCATATACACGTACTTGTCGTACACGAATTGGGCATGTGTATCATACTATAATGTTGTGTACCGCATTTGTAACATATATCGTTGAGGATTTTGTATATCATGTTTGTCAATTTTATAACCGAGTTCCCTCCCTAATCCGCATTGGGACACAAGTACAACAGCAGCAATTTCTTCGCGAGATTGAACAGAGTGTAGAATGGGTTATGATATTGCGAGGGATATATCGATATAAAAATCAGATGAAATGACAATGACAAGACTTATGCGTTAAGAACTACCAACAACAAATAAGAATCACAACACAGAGATGAAAGAAAGAACGGTATAAGGAAAAGTGAAAGTTGAAACAAAGGGCTAGGAGGTCATGCGAACAACAAATCCACGAAAATATCAAGTAGACCAGCTAGCCTCGTCAAGATCAACAGAAAAACCACAACAGCGAAAGAGAGAGAGAGAG
>JANAWD010000468.1:0-33792 GCA_027627245.1 Meripilus lineatus | reverse complement strand
GGCGGCATACCCATTGACATGACCTGTGGAGGCATTCCGCCCATTTGCATAGGCATTGTTTGAGGAACGATTGTTTGTTGGGGTGTGAAACCTGGAGGTGGTGGTGGTTGTGCTAATGCGCCTGCGAATTGACCTTGGTAGGGACCTTGGAATCCTGGAATAGGTGGTCGAGCACCGAAGGCGATGGGTGCTGGCGGCGGACGGGCAGAAACAGGCAGAGCATTGTTCTTCCTTGCTTGCGCAGCAAGGAGACGTTCGGCCGGTGTCCCGTGTCTCTCACCTTTACCATCCTTTTTGAATGCATACTGGACGGTGATGGCTTTGTTCATGAGGAATTGCCCATTCATTGATTCGATGGCTGCGTCAGAGGATTCGAAGTCGGTATATGACACAAATCCGTAGCCTTTTGAAAGACCTGTTCCCGGGTCTCGCGCGATCTGACGAAGACGATATAACGCGTGACCAACTTGAGTGAGAATATAGGGACACACCTTGGCTGTTGTCGCCATGACTCCAAATGCGCTGAAGGTATCATATAACAATCTCTCGTCTACGTTCTCATCCAGATTCCCGATGAATAAGTTGGCACCAACATCGAGTTGTTTTTTGTCGGAGGACGCCTATAAGTGGAGGAGTCTCGCATGAGTAACGTTAAAGACAGATTCAAGACGTGTATCCTTGATAGTCAACTGGATGTACGTGCGCAAAGAAGCTCTGCCACAGACCTTGTTGACCCTAATAGGTTTTCCCCAAAGCTTGATTTGATTCATGATTTTGCATGCGTATTCTGCGTCCTCCTCAGTCAAGAACTCGCAGAAACCGTATCCTTGATGTGCCATCGAGATTCTGTCCTTGGGGAGATGAACATTCACTAGAGACACCGAGGTGGATTAGTACGCACCAGCAGGCAAGACCGAGAAGAAGAACCCACCCACTGGACCTGCTTGCAGCATCAACTCCCATACTAACGCGTCAGTGCATCGTTCATCCAGGTTTCCCTACAAATATTGTGAATTTTCTGAGAAGAGGGTAGAAAATGGAATTACTGACGAGATATACGGTTGCTTCCTGGTTCCTGTCGTCCTGTGGCCTTGACATTGTTTCGTAAATAGAATTGGTTTGGATTTGCTGTGGTGGGATGTAAGAAGAGGGTGGCGATGTGCCAGTGTTTGCTCGTCTTTACTCTGTGGCGGGCGCCCGGGCACTGTTCCCAGGGCTCCCCGCACTCGGTCTTGGCAAGGCCCTCTGCGGCGGCCTCCTCCTTTGTTTCGTGGGCACAAACTCCCGTCTATGATCAGATTTGGAACGGTATGTCTTTTTCTCAATTGCATCATTTGTGGCTTATCTTTGCAGTATCTTCCATTGCTCGTGCAAACATAGCTCAAAGTTATGTCATGAACCCGAACTTGGGTCAGCCCGAGATACCCTCGACTCACTCCGAGTTGCTGGTCGTAGACTTGGTCCCCTGATCCTACCAGCTTCTTGCGGTTCCATGCATTTAGAATATGACGGGTCCTGACCCCCTATGCAAAGAAGCACCCGGCCATATGTTCACGAACCCCCTTGCTTCCAAACAAAGCGGTTGATACATAGGCAGCCAATTCATCCTCACACCTGCGACACTTCCTGTGTGTGTCACGTAGGGTCCTCGAATAGAACGCCCCTCTACTTATCGTGCGTGTTTGTCGGTTCCTTATAATAGCCGCAAATGAACCCTATAACTTATCTTCTTGCCAAAAAGAATCGGTTGTTCAACGCTGGACTAACGACCTATCGATTGTCCTTTCGGTGGGTGTTTGAGAAACCACAATACAGATATGCCGGTGCTGCGCCGCGCCTTTACACTGCGGTGACCTCCAAACCGTGTGGGCCTCTGCAGCGGGGTTACTGTGTCTAGATCATGGTGTTCCTCCAAGCCTCCTCTGCCACCACTTTCAGTCATCCGCGATGATCTGCCGCATTTGCCTTGACATACTTCCCCCTATTCGCCCACCAATGACACCAATCCCCACCAATCCCCAGTTTGAGCCGGTACCTCTCCTCTTCATGCCGAGGGAATCCTGTCCCTCGAATGTCCGAGTTTATCATCGGCACGCAGGCATAAATGTCAAACTAACACAGCGATGATATCAAACTCATCCTGTTGATTTCGTGTTTGCAGAGCAATGTGTAATCAGCTTCCTATTTCTGACAACTGACCCTAAGTATTCCCAAGGCGAGGAGCAACTCCCTATAAAACCACCCCAGCCAAGTGACTCTATCGCCAGGTATCATCCTCTTCGAAAGCATCAGGCACTTTTCCTCGCTCTCTTCGTTGCACTTGTCCTACTATCAGAACCCGCGAACAACGCTACCTTCATCATGCACTCTACCACTCTCATCTCTTTCGTCGCTCTCCTCCTTTTTGCAGCGGTTACTTTCGCCAACCCAGTCGCCGCACCTCGTCCCCTAGAGAGGAAGGCCCTGAAGCAATTCCAATACAAGAGGGGTGCTACCCCCGTCAGACGCAGTCCTCAGTGGGGCGGAAAACCCTCAAAGTAAGTGCTCGTGCAGTTATATATGATGTATCAGTGATGCTCATTCTTCTCGTCCAGAGCTCCTGGTGTCTGAGTGATTCTTTTGACGAGGTTGGTCACTACAACCCCCTGATTATTCCCCTCTCGTACATGGATCTTTACACATGTATCTCCTCGCAGCCCTCAGGCGTCATCGTTGTCAAGATGGAGGTATGAAGGAAGGATTCGTGTCTGGTTGGACGATTTGTCCTCTTGTTTGTCATGGCCTATTGGACTGCTTTCTGATTGTTCGAATGTGCGATAAATATCTGCAGGACGCTTTGTTGGAATTATATTGTACCATCTCCTCCTCGACCCCGAGAAACATCGGAGACGTGTCTGCGGCCAGTTCACCGTCTGTTGAGGTGGAGAATCAAAGTTTATTAATGAATACCCAGAGAGAGTCCTGCTTGACTCGCAAGGGAATCCACGTCAGACGAATGATGTCCAACACTTGTCCAACCTGTTCCCGCTCAATTCTGATAAGTGACCAAGGTCTTCTATTTGAACCGCCAAATTCCATCATCCATGGATGTGAGGATGAGATTGACCCCCAATACCCAATCCTAGCCGAAGATTTGTAAACGACACGAATGTATGGACGATAGGACTCTACGGGGTCCTCGTCCCGAAGAATGACACGATAGGCTGTCTTCCCCATCAAAAGGGTTGGAAGGGAAGATATAAAAGAAAATACCGAATTCCACCGACGAAGTTATGTACTCGAGGTAAATGATCAGAAAGACAAAAGAAAAGACTGGTTAAAAGGCGTCACCAGGTAAGCGCAGGGTGTCGGATGTGGGGTTTATGGAGTGCAGCAAGCAGATGGAATCGTTGATGGAATTTGAGAAAGGAGACCGGGGAGAATGTAAGGGAAAAGGATATATCGGTAAATCGTAATGTCAAGCGAATGACAAGGGGTCATAAGAACACAATGGACGAGTAGGTGATAGGTAAGCGTAACGGTCGACCGCGAAAGAAACGGGGTCTTCATTAGAGAATAATGCACTTATTCCTCTTCTTCACAACGGGGGGTTCCAGCGCAGCCACAATAGCCTAGGCATAGGCCGCAGGGTTAGAGGGATAATACGATAGATAAGCACAACGCAGGGAACATGCCTCATCGAAAACATTCTTCAATCCCTTCTGTGTCAAGGCGGAGCACTCAACGTACTTGACAGCACCAAGTTCCCTAGCAAGCCTTTCACCTTGTTCACTCGCAACTGGTCTCTGCTTCTGTCTTTGGAGCTTTTCCATCACTTGGGGGTCGTCCCGTAAATCAATTTGGGTCCCAACGATGAGGCAGGGGACACCTGGACAATGGTGATGGACCTCTGGGAACCATTTCTCTTTCACGTTCTCGAATGACGCAGGGGATGTCACGCTGAAGCAAACGAGGAAAACATCGGTTTGAGGGTATGATAGTGGCCTAAGACGATCGTAATCCTCCTGACCTGTGTTGGGAGGCGGTGCAAGTACCACGTTGGACGGTGCTCCGAAGGAATAGAATACACGGGTAGGTGCGTACCAGCAGTATCGAAAAGACCCAAGGTGTAGGGGTCATCCCCGATCATAACCGTGACAGCATAGTTATCAAACACCTGGGAATCGAAAGAGGGATGGGCGGTTGGAAGGAAGTGTCATCGTAGAATGGAAGGCTCACGGTTGGAACGTATTCACTTGGGAACTTGTTGGTTGTGTAAGAGATGAGGAGACAGGTCTAAATGGGAACGAAAGAAGATTTGAAAGGAAGGTAGTTTCGTCATGAAATTGATGGAGTGAATGATTGCGCCTTGACTTACCTTACCGACAGCACCATCACCGACTACTACACATTTAATAGTTTGCATGATTCCCCAAGTATTCTATAGAGATTGTAGGATGAAAAACCTAGGACGGTTTGCGTGAAGAGTGAGTTACTGAGCGAGATTAGGAAGCTGGAGGAACTGGGAGATTGGCTGGTAAAGGTGGGGTGGGATTGAGGCAGTGTTTGTGACCCACGAAGGGGTAGGGGTTCTCGCAAATCACGGAGGATCCAGACCATATCACATATCCATGTGCGAGAGTACTTACCTAGAAATTGGGAATGCAGGTGGAGACGATATGAGCACCTGTCCTGTGAGAGGTATGATAAAACCAACTAACGATTCTATCGGACCTAGAAATGGAGTTCGGGTGTTGTGAGTGGCGAGTATAATGAGAAATGGGGAGGGTGACGACGAACCTGAGCACAACGCACACCGTGGGTGAGGACGAGGGCGAGGATGATGATGAGAGTTAGCGCGGATGAGGAACGAGGACGAGTTGAGATGTGTTTGTGCCTTGTCGTGACTGGACAGCTGCCTCCCAATTCGAGCTCGAATGCCCGCCAACGCCTGACAACAAACAGCAACCGCCTCCCACAGCCACAATCAGAACCCGGCCCTAAATCATCTCAGCCACTCACATTCAATAATCATTACTCCCACTTCACACTCCGAAATTGCAGCAATCAGTCTCCGCATCAATTACGCCTAATTAATTAATCCTTCAACAGGTACAGTATCCCCCACCGTACGATAACAAGTGTATCACAAAGCAGATGCAAGCACATTCACACCAGAAAGCAAAACAGCATAAGTTACTCCAAACCCAGTATCGTCTTAATCCACCTTGGCCCTTTTTCGTTGCCCTGCCAAAGATAGAATGAGTACCCGCACAATGGATTCTCCCGAGATAAGGTTACGATTACCATCAGAGCTTGACACTGTAAACCAAGCCAGGTGCCCGTTGCGCGTCCCAGTCACTATCTGACCTCCAGCAGCCTGGCTACCGTCGAAACACTACCAGAGCAATCTCGTCAGCCTCACCGGATGCCATACGTGCGTACCCCGACTCACCGAGACAGCCTGAACCACATCATCTGCATCAGAAACCCCCCGTGCCCCACAAGTCAGAAAACGTTTCGACGTGTCGTGATCGCATAACACCCTGCAGTAACACTCACCTTCCGCATGGCTGAGCCCTGACACCACTTCCGCATTATTTCGATCCCATACCATGACACATCCTCGGATATCTCCAAACAGCACGTTCTGGTGCCGATTCGCGAATGCGACCCCGAATTCATACGATGCATTCTCTCCGAGTTCGAGTTCTTGCGGAACAAATGTTTGCTCGACAGCCCCTCGTTGCTCGTCCTGCTTAATGGCTACTAGCTGCGCACGTCCCCCAGTCAACGAGACTGTCACGTATCCTCCCCTAGCGTCGACATCCAAGGAGAATCTGGTGAAAACAAGTCAGCCGGACTTTGTGCCGTTGCCTTTGGTAGCCGTCCTTACATCTTATTCTTCAGGAACGTCAACGCACGAAGCGTCCCGTTTGGTATCTCACAACGCCACCTATGGACCACCATTAGCCGTTTGAATTGACAACATCCCCGACAAGTTTCTCACAAAACGCCGTCTCCTGTCCCTCCAATCAAGGCGTCTCCATCTTCCACAAACTTGATTGTAGTGACACCTTGTCGAAGTATAGATCGTTGCGGTAGCCATGTACCTGCAGAAAATGACACTCATGAGTTTACGGGCTGGTGTGGTAATTCTCAAGGGTACTCACCTTTAATGAAAAGCCACACCTTGACACCGATCCCGGGGAAGCCGATTGCAATCCGGTCACGCGCAAAAGCCAGACAACTTGGGCTTCCTTTCTGTTCCGATTGTTTCCCTCCTCGAGCATCAAGGATCTTAGCCCACTGCCACTTATTTTGAGCCTAACGCGTTGGTCCATTGTGAGCCGACATATGGACGATGACGAATGCGACTTTGCGGTGAAGATCGACTCACATTCCTCGTCCAAGTGCTCACGATCCCGTTCTCACCCAATGTGACGACACCTGAGTCGTGATCCATCCAGGCAACAGCTATGACGTGCATTGTATGAGATAGCTTGGCAAGTTCGGTCCGAGTCCTATGGTTCCATATTCGAACGCTTTTATCCCAACCTGTATCGCCATAAAGACAAAGTCACGCGAGGGTTTGTTAAGGGGCTGTTGTCAAATTTAACAACGACACGTACATGCAACTGCGAAATGTGATCCATCGGAATTGAAAGTGATGGTTCTGATGCCAGAATCGTCTTCCCCTTTTATTCGTACCGTGGCTGCCGGGTTGATGGTCGGCCAGTTGAAGGACGCTTTGTTAGTATGGACCGCAGTGACCGGCGACGGCGTCGGTGAGCCCATCCGCTTGATACCCCGCTGAGGAGACCATGCCTCAGTTGACTGGTTCCCCGTATAGGAAGTGGGTCTCGGAGGGAGGGGATGAGGTGTTGGGACTGCGATTGGCGTAGGAGGGATCTGTCTCATTACAGAAGAGGAATATTCTGGATGATTTGACGGCGGGGGTGGTTGGAAAGGAAGAGTAGGCGTATGTGAAGGTGGAGGTGGGGGTGGACAAGGAGGCGGAAGAGGTGAGAATGGTGGTTGATGATAAGGTGTAATCATGGGTGCTTGTGTAGGGGAAAGGGGGCATCTGAGTAGGGGGGCCTTGAAAAGAAAGAGGTGGTCGTGGTGGTTCCTGCGCGAAGGTAAATCTCTGATCAGGATGGTAAGCGTCTACCTCAGAATCATCCCTCGAGTGAGACATTCCTGTCAAAGGATCGTAGTTATTAGCAAGTGTGCTGAGGATAAATCCTGGGTAACAACGCCAAGACTGACCCATCATCTGAGAACCCTGCCCCTCCGACGCTTGATTCGAGACATTCGTCTGCGATTGCGCCCATTGACCAGGAGATGGACTGAATAACGGTGGCATATCTTGTGGTCGACCATATCCATCCATAGAAGAAGTACAGTGACCATCGCCATTAGGGGTGTTGACAGCATCGGGATGGATGTGGTTGAGCGAACTACCATTGGATCCTCCGCTCTTCAGGTTGTTGGGATAGCTTTGTCGGGTGTATGGCCACCCATTCCCAACTACCAGTCGCTTCTTGTGGTTAGGCTTCAAGTTCGAGCTTTGGTTTTGGCTCTGGCCGAAATTCTGGGTCTGAGGGTTCCTCGCAGGTCGGATATTGAGAGGGTTGGAATAGGGACCCGAAGAAATGTAGGCAAGAGACTTAGCCTCCGGTGGTGGAGAGCGTTGCCTTGGAGGCTGAGATGATTGTGCGGGTACGAAAGTTGGTTGAACGGGAGCTTGCGTCCTGAATGTGTGGGGCGGTATTGAGGCAGCGTCAGTGTACCGTGAGATTTGTCGTCCGGGTAGATTGAGAGAAGGAAGAGGAGACGGATTTAACAACTCTTGAGGTAATGCGATGGGCTCTCTGACTTGAATAGCGGATGGGACCACTATGTCTTGATGTATATCAGCGGCAATGTCCTCGACCTTGACTTTGCTGCTCGAAGCGGAATTTGGTGGGGGACTTCGACCTTCGGAACTGGACTTGCGCGAATTGCGTGGAGGTGAGCCTAGAAGTAACTCAGAGGCCTCCCTTTCCTGTGAACGTAGAGGAGCAATCTACGAAGATTAGAAATGAGGAATACGACGATGCGGAACCACTCACATCACTGGAATCTGAATTCAAAGCTTTTGCCGTCTCTTCTGGCAAGGACTTCAGACTCTTTTGTGGTGTAACGCTGACAAAATCCGTCACAAACCCTCCTGACACGAACGGATTAGGCACAAGTTTCCGTTTCGGCTTGTAGGGTATAGGAATGGGGACAGCCTCTTCAGAATGCTGCGGGCTATGGCTCCGGTAACTACCTGAGGGAGGCGATTCATCTATCGCATTGTCCTCTGGCACCACCTTTCTACCAGTTATCGCATTATCAACACCTTCGGATGACCTCGAAGATTGGGTATCTACGGGTTTGGTCTGGGTCACTGTTGAATCTGTAGGAGGAGAGGGGAAAAATGAAAGGGATAGACCCGGAGGATCCCCATTATCTGGTGAAAGGTGCATCGGGGAGATATGAACACTTTCAATGGAGACCGCACTGGTCGATAAGAAAAGGCCGGGTGGTGAGCGCGAGATTGACTCAGGCTTCTGCTCTGCTGCTGGCGACAATGTGTGACTGGGAATTGTTGGAGGAAGACCAGGGCTACTGGCCGCAGAGCTAAGCTCCATGGGGGAAAGACTTCGTTCCCGTTCCTGGAACACAACCTCTGCTGGTTCTGCGGGGGAAAGAGAGCTGGGTTCCTTGAGTGTGGGGGACTGTGCTGGATGGAGGGATTCTAGAGTCAACTGGGTAGTAGGTGGTGTGACGGTCTGCTGGGACGCATCTTGATAACTTCCAGTGTCTGGGATAGTCTCTGGGATCACAAGAGTCTGCATGGCAGTGTCTTTTTTGGCCACGGTGGGCACCTGGCAGGTCTCCACTCCAGTTGTAGTGTACGTCGCCGTCTCACTTTGTACACCAATTGAGTGATAGATAGGCGGAGGAGAGGGTGGGGGCTCTAAGATCAGTGGTAAGGGCTGGAACAGTGGATGCAACGTCGATATTACTTACGCGGTGTTGCTGATTCGATCCTTCTCGTCCACGTTTTCCTCATCTTGGGTGGCATCGTAATAGGCTGCTGTACGTGTACTGGCTCCTTTGGAGGTAAAGAAGACAGTATTTCGTTCTTCCCAGGGTCTTTTGGATCCAGAATGTCACCTGTAAGGATGACTGGTGACTCTATAAATCTCCCATCGGGCGTGGCAACGGCGAGGAGAATCTCCTTGCCCGGTTTGACTTCGATTCGCTTTTGAGCAAATAGGCTGAAGTAGATTGCTCTCTTATTAGGGGTCTTCCCATCTCCTTCGTCTCCCGACTCGTCTGAAAGTTCCACCTGGCGTAAGACAACGTGAGCCTTTTGTGTTGAACCATGGGTTCGAAAGCGTAGGGGACCCTTTATGCCGAGCATAGAAGCTACTGTGGGTTCGGGGGACATAGGGTCTTCATCGGCACCGATAGAGCCATCCATGTAGAGTAATAAAATCCAAGTCAATCGACTTCAAAGTGAGGCAGAGAGGATGAGTATGCAAAATGGTTGTGTGAGCGACTGACACAGTGAGGTGCTTGTAAGGAACCGCCTCTACTGACGGAGTTCCAAATTAGTGACCGTGTGAACCGTCGGATTTGGCCGGGTGGCTTCTTCAAAGGGACCTCGTCGTTGCCAACAGCGATCACGACAACTCTTTCATTCTTCCTTCGACTCTCAAGATCTCACGTTCAAGCTATGGGGTCTTTTGAGTCTCTAAAGCCCATACTATGGCCCACGATACCTTTGGTATCTGATCTCTCACTGGCAAAAATCCCAGCGAAGTCTCAATGCATTCGCAAGCGCCTCGACACGGACAATGAACACGGTACTGGTTATATCCTTTGCATCTCCAATGAGAACCCTCGCTCCATTTATACCACCTCAGGGACGTCATTTTTCCACCTGATTCCTGCCGCTTCTCCAACTTCTATAGCAATGCGTCGGACTGCCTGAGCCTGTTCCAGCGTGGCTCCTCCGTTACGCGCGTTTGCCAAGTGCCAGCCAATTTGCCGAGGAGTGTCCATAACAATGTTCGCAGTAGCAATGATGAACGAGGTCTCAACCTGCGACAGCGCCTTGGTCCCTCCGTAAACCATGCCGTACCCTACAGTACTACAGAACCACCCTTCTCCGGGCATAAATACGATGGTGATTAAGTCAGGTTTTGCATACATACCTAGGTCGGGATACACTGTGTCAAGAAGTTCCTGGATACCTTCGGCGGTATCACCGTACATAGCTTGATAAAGTTGCCGCCCGTCTTGTGCGTACTCCTGAACTCCTTTATTCCTGTCCCTGGTCGCCGTTAACGTCTGAGGTGTTCATGAAGTCCATGTCGCCTTGACTCACCTCGCCATTTCTGTATCCCGCAATTCCTGCGGCATGGCCTCGTGTAGAGCCACCAAGCTATTTATTGCCTATGAGTTGTTTAATGATGCATGGTTCACAACGCTGTAATCATGTATCTCACTCTTGCAAAGCCACATAACAAGCCCGATTGAAGGAGGCATTCACGAAATCGTCTTGCCAGGGCCAACTCTTGTTTGGTTGTGTCTACATCCCGAGATTCTCTTTTCAAGTCATCCAAGGCATACTTGAAAATTTCTGGTACAGCCTCGGGTGTATTACTCGCACTGGAGGCGACAGCGGCCACCAGATACCACGGGTTTTGCAATGTGGGCTGGACCCCGCCGGCTTGAATAGAGATCGACTTTAAGTGATTGAGAAAGGTGGGGTTTGCCAGGTTTGCCATATCTTTGTGGTTATCGCAATCAAACAAAAATGGTGGTCTGTTAATGATCCTTGGAGGTCATAAATTAATTCATTGTTCTCCAAATCGACTTGCTCACCAACATCAATGTGGATGCGCAACATGCGACCAAGGTTGGTGAATACTGGTCAACGCATACAATGGTATGTCATACGTTGGAATGCTTACTCGAGGAATGGCTAGGAAGGTATTTGGGTTGTTGAGGTCAATCCTAAGAACGGTAAGGAAAATGGTCGCGAATACCGGTACCTTCTCTCAGTGAAAGTCGCTGTTTTATATTCAGCTTGGTGAAATTTTCGAACGCCGGTTCCTTCTTTCAAAACTTTTGTAAGTCGTCAGGAGGTAAATTCATGCAGTGTGACTGGGTCACCTTTTTGTTGTAGTATGGAAGATGGTTGTGTTCTCCACAATGGGTTCGTTGATACCGAACCGACGCTTCCTTGCGTACTCCCATGGGCGATCGCGATCGACAATGAATAGAGGCGATGGCGCGATGAGCCGTGTGAGGATGGAACGTGAACATTCTTACTGGATATCAATGAAGTGATGTAAGCTTGGACAGATTCCATCCGAACCATCTTGACGCTTGCACAGGAGGAGTGGACTTTATGCGAGTTACAACGAGTCCTACCTGATCAAAGATCCGGGCCCCTAATCGATACAATATGATAGATATTAGATCGTATTCTCAGACTCCACTCGAGTCGGGTCGGAAAGTTGGGTGTGTTGCGCACAGGGAGGAGATACAAGTCACCATCATGACCTTCCCGGTGTCTCAAGATCGGCTAGAAGAAAGAAAAACTTCACAAATACCGTATTGTCCTGAACTTTGTTGCCTCTGACAAGGGAACAACTTTGAATGGTTACTTTGAATACAAATCTATGAGGCGACGAGTTCTCCATTCTGAGTGACTATTTCAGAGGTTATTCATTCGATCCACAACCATGTGCGATTTACATCTTGGTATACATATTCTGGTCAACAAATCACATCAAACATCAATAATCCGCTCGCTACAAGCTGTGGTAGGTACGTCATGAAGTATTCCAAAATCTGCAGCTTGCTCTCTCTGAGGCCCTTGAAATACATCTCAACTCGTTTAAGCTTGGGAAAATGGGTCGCTGTAAGGACGCCATCAATGCATCGAAAAGTTGCCATTCCGACGGGGGATCGCCACAAGTGCGCATTGGTAAAAGTAAAGGAGAAACTTTCAATGTGCGATGTAACACTCTCCAGTAATTCTGGGAGCCAATGGTAGTGATTGTGGTGACCAAAGCCGTCATGGATAGTGAAAAGATCAAGAGAGATGTCGAGCGATTGGAGACGATTACAATGCTCGATGCCTTTGACACCTGAATCAAAGTCGAGACGATATGTCAGATCTGAAAAACAGACGATCTACAGAACCGACGAACCTGTCATCGGAAAAGCCCTGAAATTTAGAGAGAGTTTCGTCGGGAGGTGGCCTACCCGAGTAAACACATGCTCCATGGCCGCGTCTTGCATGGTGTAACTCCTCTCCCTTGAAATGGCCCATTCGAGTTTGAGAATGAATTTGGAGGTGTAATCCCTTGGACGTTGACCAAGGACCATGGCTAGGGCATCAACAACCCCTCTGGAGCATTCCAGTATGCGTAATGATCGGATCGGTGACCCGAACGGCATGACTTGAGGAGAAGGGCAAGTGTCGAGCCCGAGCGCGCTTCCTGGCTTCGAGAAGCAGACAAACATCACGCTCAAGTGCGACAAATGCGGAAATGAGGAGATGAGATCGACCATATCCAAAGGGCCTGAAAAGGATACTCCATTGATCTTTAAAGTCTCGACATTAGGGTATGCTGAGACGAGCGAGTTTTTATCGGCGATGCTCAGCTTATCCCATGCCCCAAACGAGATCGACAGTGTTCGGACATGAGTCAGCCGTGATAAAAGGGGCATCGTGAAAGGTGAAATAGCGGTAGCATCGCCTAAATGAACCAACTCCAAGGATTGAATGTATTCCAAGGAATGCCCGAACGAATACCGGGGTGACTTGTGCGAGGGACGTGATGCGTCGATTGAGACATGGTGGTGGAGATGCCTCCAACTTTGGGGGAGCCACGCCCTATGGGATAAAGCACAGGCACGAAGAGATGCACTGTCATCATGCAAGTGGTCGATGACACAATCCAGAAGCTCCTGCGGCATCGTGGCCAGGGAAGGTGTTCTACTTGGTACCATGATGGGGTATGGGACTTTAAAGAAAGGGAACGAGAGGAAGCGCAAGTTAGTTGCTATCAGCACGAAATACTAGGGGATTACCTGGGAATTTCGACGGTGATTGTCCGAAGAGAAGAGTGGTCTTTCCCAACTGAAATCCTTGCGCTTTTGTAGTGCGGGGCCCCAGGTGGGGAAAGGCTGGTAATCAGTTTGTCCAGGAGGCTCGCCTGTTACCCCGACAACTTCTTGACCAAGGCACTGCGATGAGATCTCCCGCCTGTTGCTTTCCGATATGTTCCGCATGACACGGATGGTCATACACCCTGTGAAGAAACGATAGCAGCTGATCCTCCCGTGCTACAAGAGGAAGCTTCCACGCCTCTCTCGACGACTCCCGAGCGCGATGGAGGGTTGAGCTCTCCACGGTTCCCGAGCTAAGCGTGTCAGGTTGGCATGTGGTTGACCTTGTAATCCGAGGCGGCACGCTCAAGCCTGCCGAAACCTGTTGTGGATTGAATGCTGCTTATTCTGACATCAGATGGATCTGAGATGCACAAGAGCCGATTGCGAGGTGTTTGCTTTGAGTCGTGGCCACAGTTCATTGACAAGGTCGAGTACAGAACTAGGACAAGTTCGTCTTGGTATCCGAGCCAATTAATGACCTGTCTAGCTACGTGTAACATATCTCTGATGCCAGAAAGAGGGTACACGCTCATCACACTATGCTGGGCGCAGAATCCAGTGATCATAGAAGTAGTCATCACAGAATGGTAACGGAGTGCGGTGGAAAATGAAACGAAATGAAGAAAGGAAGTAGAAGTACAGCATGACCAACATTGCAGCGTCAAACGAGAATGGAGACGTAATCTTCTTCAAAGTGTATCGTCCGAGTCGATCTCCATATTGGGGGACGAGTTGGGTAGGCTTGAGGGCAATAGGAGCGATTCTAGCTCGCGGTGATCCACGAAAGTGTTGACAGACTCGTCATCGTCATCGTCAACAGGCTCCGGAAGGGTCATAACGGGTGTCTGTAGTTCCGCGACAACCTTCTTTGCCAAGCTCGCGAATCCTTCCACCGTCTCATCATCGTGCTTGACCTCATCAACACCGTCAAGATCAATGGAACCCGGTTCCAATTGGGCAGCGTCTGGAACTAGCTCTTCTGTGCAATCACAAATATTGACAAGAGGAAAGGGACTGTTGGGATCTTCCAGAACTTGCCGAGCACGCTCTGCAGCCAATCCTTTGGCAAGTGACAAGTTGGCAGCAGGAATAGGTCCGACCACTGCAAAATCGTGCACGATGACTGAGATACAATCATTCCTTTTGAGTTCCGGACGACTTTGGGATTTTCTAGAGTGCGTGACTTAAGAAACTGGACTCTGAGAAGAGTGGAGAAAACATGCTGCGCTTACCTGAAGCTGATCTTGGTGCATCCCGACTGAGCGGACCATATCATCAGATCGGAGACTGGGTCCCTGGGCATTTCAGGAGAAAGAACGACCAATAGATCTTGAAGAATTGCCTCGGTTACGACAGAGGCCTTCTCGTAGTTGTACCCGGAATCTACGAGAACTGCGCCGAGAAGACTCTCCAAAACATCGCTAATTGCCTTCGGCGGGTCGTGCTTCCAACCATTAAGAATGATGTCCTCACTCGAGGTTTCCTCCAAAATCGGCACGTATTTGCTGATAGCAACGCTCAATTCGACATTGTTGATAAGCAGCATTCTGTGAAGCCCGAGACGGTTGACTGCAACCGAAGCAAGGGCAGGAGAGCAAACGGCCCGTGAACGCGCCCAGGACAGCTGACCAGAAGTCGCATGCGGGAATTTTCTGAACAAGTAATGCATCACGACCAAATCAATGAGAGCTACGGTTGGAAGCACCAACATCAGTAATAGCAATGACAAGTGAGCGTGTACGCGTACCGTCCCCAAGAAATTCCAGACGTTGGTATGACGAAGTACCAGGTGAACGGAACGAAGGATGGCAAACTGCTTCAACTAATAACGCGCCGGACTTGAATTCATAATTGAGGATCTCTTGCAGCTCTTTGAACAGAGCAGCGACGGGACTTTCGGGTAAACGTCGACCATATCGCATGGACCAGGGCAAGGGACCACCAAGGCTCAAACCGAGCGCCGTCCCAGTGCGCAACGCCATACTGACCCCTCCAGTAACATAGGCCGCTCCTAGGGTAGCTTCCATGCAATCCTGTAAACTCCTGCGCGGAAATTTTCGAGGAGAGCTTCTATGTAGCTCGTTCTGGCTTCCTCGGTACTCTTCCCCAACTGTGTACCTCCATATCCGGGTCGTTCGTGGTTCGCTCGTGATAAATTGTTCCAGCCCTTGCTCTTTCGCCCGTGCTAGTAATGTCCGATTCGAAACAGAGTTCCTTCTGAGGACGTCAAGCTGGCCCTCATGACGGTGGGGAAACCGATTATACAAGTGAACAACAGTACTGAGCTTCAAGACAGCGTCACCCAGCGTCTCGAGTCGTTGATTATTGAAACCAGCATTGCAGCTTGGGATTGTGAGGGCCTGAACGAGGAGATCATCGCCAATTGGCGGAAGACCCATTTCGAATCGACAAATTCGTGCGCGGTAAATGTCTGTGATCCGTTGGCACAACTCGGGAAGGACGTGGAATGTTCGATATACGTCTTCTGGAATCGCTGCCCACCGGCACATCGATTGAATGAAAATCGCAGGTGTCTGCGTTATCGTTGCTTGGACGGGGGCTCCATTAAGAGAGTAGACGTTATTGGCATTACGTGGATACGGGATGGCCTCTAAACATAGTCCCTCTTCTGGGATATCCGGAGCTGTGCTTCCTCGCGAATACTTGCTGATGAAAAAGTGGCGGTATGTCGCATAGCCTGCCTCTCTGGTACCATCTGGGGGAACAGAATGAGGCGTCAAATCCTCCCGGAATCGTTTGAGGATTAACGGTCGACCATGTTCCCTGGCACACATCACCAATAGCCGCCCAAAATGCTCCTCTCCAATCTCGGACCAATCCCAGTACCCGAAAGGGTGTTTGAGGGCCCGTTCTATACTTTCCCAAAGGATTTCTCCTGCATCGTTGATCGGTACCAAGCAACATGTCAATGGAAATGTTATTCCTCTGCCGGTTGTACACCACCATAGTCCCATCCGCATATATTCGTCCATCATACGGAGCTGCCTCCATTGGCCGTCTTCATCAAATCTGATCTCGATCGAGGAACCAATGGAAACGTAGACTCCGTTACAGACGAGATCAACCTCAGGAAGTTGTGTGCCAGTCACAAGACCGGCAGAGGGATTTCCATCCAGGTACACGATGTGGATCCATTTCGTAGAGCCCCTTATCCATGGGTCTCGAACGAGTACATCCATCGTATCGGGTACGTCGCTGACATCTCCGATAGGCCTGCCATCTGCATCTTCGTGATCTCCCCTATGAGCCTTGGCGGGTAGAAGATAATCATCGAAGACATTGAGGGCGTGTAAGCTTTTCACAGCAAGAAAAGCCACTGCGCGTTTCGCTTCCTTCTTGGAAATACGATTAGGGCCCGTAAAGACTAGGTGCTCGGGCGGGAGAGGAAGGCTGGATGGGAGTTGAAGAGTTGCCTGAAACTCTCCAGCGTACTGGGGAACATGGACCGGGGTAAAGCGATCCCGAGGAATGAGGGAACACAGGTGATTGAGGAGGCCAATGGCCGTATTGTATGTGAGAACGGCACCTGTGGAGGGGACAACGAAACGCTCCCTCTCATCGAGGTCTTCTTGGGTAATCTCTCCTTCCTCCTCCTCTTCTACCGCTGCGGGTGGATTCTCTTCACGAGTCTGGTATACACGCCGCAAATGTGGTTCGCTTTCAGAGAATGCCTTGTACCGCTCCACGTGGGTCGTCAGTCCTTCCTGGACCATCACGATGAAAGTAGCTGTCTTTTGACGCGCTCTACCCCGCGATTGAATGTAGCCTACCATGTGCTGGATAGGATCGAATCGAATCACGAGTTCGCATGCCTATAGAAAAAGTTGAGAGCGAAATCGGACAATGGCTGACTTGGCTTACAGGGAAGTCAAGACCCTCCTCCGCCACGGAGGTGGCAACGACTTAGCAAGCCGTAAGTCGCAAGAATTGAAGATACGATCGACTACTTACGCAAGTTGACTTCTCTGTCACGGAACATCTTCACAATGTCCTGCTGAGTGCGAAGACCCATGCCCCTGACCTGTGATTTAGACATACTGCTGGCTCCATGTCCGATGAGCTGAGCGCTCCGAATGTAATTTTCCAACTGAGGAATCCGGGGAAGCATTTTTGCCAAGCACGCCGCGACATGGCGTTGCTCAACAAAAACGATACCCTGAAAATCCTGAGCGTAATGAGCAAATAAAAGGTCCGCCAATAAGCGGACCTTGGGCGAGACCCAACGCAAGTCCACTCGAATTGGGACGACGTCGGAATCTGTCTCGCCCTCGAAGAATTCCTTGTAGTCATCCAGGATGGCAGCTCTCTCCGCTAGCTCCTGAGGGAGCTTTGCCTCCTGATTCAAAAACATGTCATTGGATGTACCCGCCATGGGATAATCCACATCCCCTTCTAATTGATTGATGAACTGTTCTATGCGGTGTTTGATGTCGATATATAGGAATAGTTCTGCACCGAAGAGACCGAGACTGTTGTAGGTAACTTCATACCTAGTCCTGATTTTGCTAACGGGAATATCCATCTCGGGAGGGAGAGAGGAAAGATCAAGCCTCTCCCATAGTGAAGTGGGTGCATATAGTGGGTAACCATCGGGAGGGTTTGGAAACTCGTGGATTATCTATGAAATGAAATGAGGAAGTGGCTGAAAGACGGGTAAGTGAGAACGACGAGACTAACTTCGACTGGTTTGGGAGAGTGGTCCATGAGTTCATCGACATGCTCGCGCACTGCGATAACTTTGGCATCAAGATTTCGTTCGAGGGTGGCTAGAGATTCCACTGCGTCGCGAGGGTTCCATATCGGAGATGCAGTCATGCCAAATACTTTAGGGCGTTGATCTTGAGGCCACTGGAAGTATTCACGCATAATCCCGTTGTATGCGTGGTTCTTCCGAGTATGGTGACATTCGTCGAAGACCATGAGGGACACCTGCGGTACCTGATGAGACTCGACGGAAAGTCTGCACTGTATTTCCAGACCTTGTTCATGCTCCAATGGGAGTGAGTGAGAATGTTCAAGAATATTTGAGCTTTTTCAATAGTTTTAGTGAGGTTTTATACCGATAGGATTCTCGGACGGGACGAACCTGTCATTACGAGGACGTCATGGTTCTGAATTTCCTTGCGCCATCCTCTTCTGTCGGCAAGATCAATAGCGGTTGCCCCATAGCACTTGCTGACACGGAGAGATGTCTCCTTTGCGATGAAATCGCCTTGCTGCTCAACAAGGGCCACCTTGGGGACGAGGAAGACGATAACCTTCTCGTTTCCCGCGTTTTCTGCTGCGATCCATTTGATCAGGAGTGTGCTGATGTAGGTCTTTCCGCTGCCTGTATCTAGAGCAGCGATGACGTTCCTTTCCTGAGCGCGACTGAAGATCTCTTCTTGGTATCTGCGGGGGAGGAGATTCTCGTTGACATCGTCGAGGTGGACTGTCATGGCGATGAGAGATTGATAGAGTACAGATGGGGTATCGAGTATGCTATGAAGACAGGCGGTTGTTCATTCTCTGAGAAGGATCTTGAAGCTGTAGATGAACGGATAAGGCGAGATTTCTGGGGAACTCTTCTCTTGTGGCGATGGTTTGTGTATTGTCATCCTCCGTGGTTGCTGACGTCAGCGACGGCCGGCCGGGCCACTCAAAAGCCGACGCTATCCCGATCCTGAGTCCTGAGTCCCTGCTCATGCGGCCAATGCCTGACTCGGAGGCGGCCAGGAAGGTGCAGCGATTTGCCCTGTTTGCTGAGCCCGAGTATCGTCCGAGATACGACTCGGATATTCTCATCTCGCCCCAGCCAGTCCAGCAACGTTCATTACAATTTACACCCAACGATTTTGATCGCAGATGACATGCTGCTCAGTACTCTGCGTCAAAGCACGCCAGCGACGTCGGGTATCTGACAAACATATGGGAATCCCAAACATGATCTCAAAATGACCAGAATACCACCGGTTCTGCTCCGATTCAAGCTTCTTCACCCACCATCAAATACCCATCTGGCTTCGCAGACCCACCCCTTCTTTCCCCACACCATGGAAGGACTCGACGCTCTGCCAGACATCACCACCGTACGTGTATTCGTCCCCTCAGCCAATGCGACCCTCCTGCTCACAAGTCAATTCAGTTGAGCCCATACGTGATAAGGATCCTTGGTCAAGTCAGTTGGAAGTTATCTCTCTTGTATTCCTGATCTAAAGAGTTCCGCAGAATCCAGGGAAATTCACATTGCAGGGTACGTATCCCCATATCCAGGCGTTCAACTTCTGGAAACTCACTGTCTTCCCCGTATCTCGGTATCTCGTAGGCACCAATACATACCTTATCGGACAAACGAATCCGTACATACTCATCGATGCTGGACAAGGCGAGCCAGAATATATTCCTGTCCTCGAGCGAGCTCTCAGAAGCAATAAGCCTCCTCAATCAGCATTGCCCGATGTCTCCGATATCATCCTCACCCACCGACATCATGATCACATCGACGGTCTTCCTTCGGTCTTGAGTCTCCTCAGCAGGCTATGGACAGAGAGGTGCCCGGGAAAGGCGTTTCATCCTCCCAGGATACACAAGATTCCTTTAACCACACCCGACGCCCACCTCGATACCGTCGCAGCTTCTATCCCTACCAACCATCGCACACCCGCATTCGATGGAGATACTATTCATACTTTGAAAGACGGCCAGAAACTCTATTTTACAGCCTCCCCACCTTCAAACGAGGCTTATCTTCAAGTCCTCCATACACCAGGCCACACGCCCGACTCCCTATGTCTTTATCTACCCCTCGACCGTGCCCTCTTTACGGCAGACTCCGTTCTCGGTCATGGAACCGCCGTCTTCGAAGACCTTGGGGACTATATGGCAAGCCTTCGTAAAATGATTGAATTCAATGATTCAAGCCCTCGCGACGGTCAAGCCCAACCAAACAGCAAAGGGAGATATGATACCGTATATCCCGGACACGGTAACATCATTCTGAATGGCCCCAAAATTTTGGCCATGTACCTCCAACATCGCATTGAACGCGAGCAACAAATCCTCGAAGTTCTCAAACGTCCGCCCCCAGCACCCGAAGAAAGTGAGGGAGGGTCCCTTGAAGCAATTTGGACAACTTGGAGCCTTGTCGGAACAATTTATGCTGGTTATCCTCAGTCCCTTTGGGAACCAGCAGCGCATACTGCTGACCTACATCTCAAGAAGTTGGAGTCAGATGGACGGGTAAAACGAGGAAGTGGAAGTGGGAAAGATACCCAATGGATTTTCCTCAAGGGTTGATATGTCAGTGTCAGTGTCCCGATGTTTGTGACTTCATAGGAGGTGGAAGTGTAAAGCATAAATTAGGCACCAACGCTTCGGAGTAGATGTATGCATGTATGTATATGTAATGACCACACGATTCCAGACTCTGAAAATGAAAGGATGATATAACTACAAAGCATCGAAATTGATATGGTGAGAAGTCCTCCTTCTCTCCAGTTCGTCCTCTCTCTGCGCCGAAATGTATGTATCAGATATGCAGACACCAGAAACGAGATCGAAACTCTCACCTTCTCGTTCAGATGAAGCACGAAGACGATGATTCCCAAAACAGCCATGCTCACGACGACCACTACAGTAACCCATGGAATCCATTCGCCAGGTCTCAGATACAATTCTCGTTTCCAACTTGCCTCCCCTTCGTCGTGTCCATTGATAGGGGGGATGATAACTACCTTGGAATTCGGTATGACACCCTCCATATTGATATAATGCTCCCCAGTATGTTTAGTCGATCCGACAAACAGATTCTCGATGTAGTTGTTGGTCCTCCCGAGACCGAAGTAAGAGTATGGGGTGAGGAGGGTTTGGTACGATGTTTGCGGTAGCTGACCAACTGCACCACCTGGTCAACATTATGCGCATATAGTCGTCGCAATTACATCCACTGACCTTGAGCTGCAGATCTACGACCCGACGTGTCGAGGACCGTGTATTTGTACGACGCACCCGAATAGCTTACTCCGAAAGGCTAGACGATATCATTGAGGCCATTGTTGCTGATGACGATGGTGATGATACTTACATGGTACTTGTGTGATCCATTGGGGCTTGTACAAAGACTACTTCCGCAAGCACCATTGAGGACTATCCAAACGACCCTGTCAGAGATGCCACAACGGATCATGACAGTTTACGTACCGATTGCCTTTAAGAAGAACGCGTCAAAGTAGAAGTTATTTTGCACGAAGAGCACATTCCCATGCCCTTGTTCCCCGGTCCTCTGAACCATGATGTCGAGAGTCCCCTGAAATCATTTCCAGATTAGTCCGCCGAGTACGTTGATACAAGAGCTTGGCTCACATCCTCGTCCAAGTCAATAAATGCTGCTCCTCTCGCGTCCTTGATAGTCCCTAGTACATCGCCACCTCTCTTGAGCATCTTGAAACCACGTTTCCCCCGCCCATTTTCATCGCACCCCGCAGCACCCCTCGCGCAAGGGATACTATATGCAATGTAAGGTGTCTTATCAGGGTGAGCTGACGATCCTGAAGCAAGAATTGCTAGTAGATCCGGGAAACCGTCTTGATTGACGTCACCAAGCTTGATGGGAAGTGGAAGAGGGGGATTATGTGTCGTGTCGAGGACGAGGAGAGACAGTGGCCGTGGTGATTCCTTCGGCGGCGGAAATATGGATGTGATTGGGATCTTGACGAAATCCTATAGAACGGTGAGTCACGTTGGTTGTAGTGGGAAACATACGGCAACGATATACCTCATTTCCGTCCCCATCATGTAAATTGAATCGGAAATCGGGGTCGGGAGTGCATAAGTCCGTAGGAGGTCTACATATCCGTTTGCCGTTTCGAACGCTTGGGGCTGTAGCAGAAGCGCAAAGGGGTAGTTGCCTGTTGTAAGCAATGTTGATCATACAATTTGTCCCGATACCCGTAGATTGAGACACCGAATCGCATGTCGTGAATAGAATGTCAATAGTACCATCCCTATCTAGAAAGTACAGTTGGCTCATCAAAATAGATTTCAGAAAGCACCGTAGTACTCACTGATATCACCAAATGTAATGGATTGAACACCTCGGGGCAGCCGACCGCGCTGTGCAAACGAATACCCAGAGGCTTTGTTGTTGACCCAGATCTGAAAATACTTGTCGCCAGATTTGCCGTCGTCGCACACCAGGAACAGATCAGCCAGACAATCGCCGTTGAGGTCAATGGCAGCATTGCTGTGCGGATTGGAGAGTGTGCACTGGGCACCGTCAAACATCGGCTCCGTGCTTTCGACAAGGGTGAATTTGGTATCTCACAGGAACATATGAATGCTTACATTTCAAACATAGCAGCAGTGGGCTGAGATATGTTCCACACATTCTTCCACACCTGGAACTGCGACAAAGCCAGCGGCTGAACCCCAAACAAGTCAATCTTCAAGTCACCGGTGATATCCACAGGGATTGGCTGAGGGGGACCGGATGCTGAGACAGTATGTGGTTGCATGTCTGCAAGTCATGCTGTTGAACGACAAGCTAAACAACAGAAGACGAAGCACTGACCGAACCCCCCATCAGGTAGCGCAACATAGACGTCCAAGCTTATTTGGCTTGATGCAGCCCCTTGACTCATGACAAGAAAATCCAGTCTCCCGTCTTGAGTGAAGTCTCCTGGTACAACATTGTACACTCTACGTGGGTGTTTGAAGACAGTTGACTTCGAGAATGTGTACTCCTCTTGGATAATTCAATTAGAGGTGGATTAAGTGGACGGCTTGTACTCACCATGATCCCATAGGTAGAAGGTAAATGTCTGTTGATCAGGTGCTATGGTGAGGAGGTCCAGACTACGAAGCACAATGGTCTCTAATCAATTCAGACGAGAAAGGATATACGACGTACAACTGGTCGCCATTGAAGTCGCCAAACGCAACGACCCTCCCATCTACATCTACTCCCATCCTTCCTGCTTCCAAAAGAGCATTCCCACTGTATCTCTTCGGTGGAAATGGCCATATTGAACGAGTTGGCTGGATGAATGTTGGAGACCAGAGGAGCCCAAGGAGCAAAGTGCCAACCCGAAGACCGATCTTCCGTGGACGCCTTTGCCAAGATTGCCACATAATGAGGAAAGTCAAGGGAGACTAATTACCCTCAACTGAGGAGTCGTACGCGCCTAAGACAATATCTGGGGTATAAGAGCCCTACGTCGACAGGAGAGTTGTGAAGGAAACTACGAAGTCGAGCCTGAGGAAACTCGCAGCCACCACGACAACCAGTGTCAGCCACACTTGAATACGTCTATACTTGGAAGGTCTGGCGAAAGGTCGGCTCGTGTCCTCCATTGAAGTCAAGTTCTGAGGGATTTACAAACTTGAACACGAGAATGTATATATGCCACTGGCAAAGATAGTATATCTACGGTCTATTTCTAATAGAGGAGAAAATATGTAAATTCGTCACAAGTCATTATCATGATATGCGTGGGCAACCTGGCCACAGACAGAAGTACTCCGAAAACCCCAAGCCGATGTTCAAGGCCTCATTGTTCCTTCTTCTCCTTCAGATCCTCTGCTTCTTTTGCCATCTTCTCTGAGGGGAGTTCACTCCCTCCAAAGTTTTTCACGGCCCTTGTCGTGAACATGGTGGTCAAGATGACAGCACAGACCGCCCTAGCAACTTCAGGATCCAACGGTGCCACTTTTGTTGTATCTGGTGCACCAAGAATTCCCGCAATGACTGCGTGCAATTCGGCCCAGAAAGGTTGAGCATGGGTCAAGAGGGCGAAGAACCCTGTCATGAGCGGGGCACACCAGATATCGGTGGTTGTCCACCCATAAGGAAGGAGCTCTGGGGGTGTTGAGAGAGTGAGACTGTACGGTTGATGTAATGATACCAGACCGGTCAGGAAAAATCCACCATTGGCTGTAATCTGAAGTTGATGATTTATGGTGTGATTTTTGTGAGAGGTGAGCGCTACCATGCCAGGATGCGAGACGCGGACTTACTAGGGAGGTAAGGAGAAGAGTCCAAGGAGAAGTCGAGACAAGAGGAGAGGTATGTCCAACAACAGAGGGTGGTATCAGGTTGCACAAAAGATATGCACGAGTAATGCCATCGACAATTGCCAATGGAAACTCATTCGTGAGGTCAGGCAGAGGGACCCAAGGGAGACGTTCCACAAGGGCCTGGGTCACAGTATATAGCACTGGAACGACCCCAGAGAGCATGAAAGAGGGCGGAACCCCCAACAGAGGAGCTATTGAGCCCGCCGATCAGTTGATGGGTTCGCGATATTTAAACTAACAATCTCACCAGCAACTGCTTCTCCGCCGTACACGACTGTGAGCGTTGTCAACGCATCTCTCACGAAGGAGCGTTCTTCTACCGCGACCGTGATGCCCTGCTTCTTTGCTTTAGCGACATGTTGTGCGTGGAGATATTCCCTGAGTTGACGGAGTGCGATACAAAGGCGGATGATCGCGACGACGTCGAGGGTACTGATCCCGATATCGAACCAGGTAAATGGTGCGATTGGGGCTAGGACATATCTGTAAAGCTCTACGATGGGAGCAAGGACCAAGGACATGTTTGCTGACAAGAACGTCAAAGACTCAGTTTACAGGCAGCCTGGTTCAAGCTTCAAGTGCAGAGACAAGTCGCAGACTTGGGGTGAGGACGGAGGATCCAAGGTTCTGTCAATGGTTCATAGCGGCTATTTGTAGCATCATTCATGTCGTACAATGGATTAGTGGCTGTAGCGGCCCTAAACCGGGAATGTGAGGTGGTCTAAAGTTCCAACGGGTAAAGTCGTTTGTGCGCTGGTTCAAGACCGTCCCCTCCAGAAAACTTGGTGCCCCATTTACTGCCCGCCTCTGAAGAGGTGGCTCGGTATGGGATAATCCGTCCTTGACAGGCCAGGGAAGCAATTCCGCAACCTGCAGGATGCGCCGAGTTAGTCTTCGGAGATCAGGACGAGTCGTCTGTTCGCGCAAATGATCCGTGCCCCTTGCAAACCTTTTTCGCTTGTTCTTTTTTCAACAAGTTTTCATCCCACCTGGCCACTCTCCATTTTTCCTTGGGGCTCTGGAGTGTACGATAAATATAGGACCCATGCACCAGGCATCTCAGATACAATAAAAACGAAGGATGATTACAATAAAAGACATAGGAGTATGTACACGGAAATATCCATATCAAAAACAAAAGCTCATCGGTGCAAGGCATCTAGCAGCACTTGCTCCCTTGGTTCGTTGTTGCATCAACACTTGGTTGAACAGTGATAGAGTCACCGGTGGGGGGTTTGATCGGATCCGCCGACTGTTCGAGGGATTTGCTGGAGACAATGCGATAGATATCTTCGAGAAGAGAAGTAAGCAAACAAGACGTCAGGCTGAGTGATGAGATGCTGACCTGTAAGGATGGTTTGGAAGGCACCCTCGACATTCGAAGCGTCCAGCGCTGATGTCTCAATAAATGACAGCCCATTCTCCGCTTCAGTTCAACCCTTATGTCAGAATCAGCGCTGGAAACAGAGAGAGCTACGTACTTGCAAATGCCTTAGCCTCATCTGTGGGGACTGCTCTCAGATGCTTCAAATCGCTCTTATTCCCAACGAGCATGATAACGATGTTGGAGTCTGCATGATCCCGAAGCTCCTTCAACCACCGTGTCACATTGACGTAGGTGGCATGTTTAGAGATGTCGTAAACAAGGAGGGCACCGACGGCACCACGGTAATAACTAATAGGGCGATGACTGAGAGACACATCTACAATGACTGAAGCGTAAATTTGACATACGCTGAGGTGATAGCCCGGTATCGCTCCTGACCAGCTGCGGAGAATGGGAAGATCATTTGAGTACTCATACTTGGCAAAGCAACCGACATCCGAGGTGACGGAAAACTGCGGGACCAAGGGGGGATGGCTCGAGAAGGGCATACCTGTATCCCAAATCTGCGCTTTGATATTCTTTCCGTCGACGTTCAGTGAACGAGTTGCAAACTCCACACCAATAGTCGATTTTGACTCCAGATTGAACTCATTTCTTGTGAATCGCGAGAGAACTGGTGATATCAGGGGGTGAGAAAAGAGACTAACAAAGCGTAGTCGGATTACGCACGATTGCTAGGGACAAGGAGACGACCGTCAGTAGAATGATAAGATGAGACGAGAGCGAACGCACGATTTCCCAACACCTGAATCTCCAATGAGAACGACCTGTGTCCAGCAGGGTCAATCAATACACTTTACTGTCACTGGATCCGAGACATGGTTTGCGCACCTTGAAGAGATAGTCAAAGTTGGTTCCTTCGGACATGTTGAATTTGCAAGATGTTATCGAGCCAGAAAGGGTATGTTTGTATACAGGAGATACGGAAGTTTGAAGAATAGAACAAAGTGCTTGAGAGCGATATGGATACGTATAAGTGCGTTACTTTGGATGGGTGGTGATGTGGGCGAGGTGGAGGATGAGTCGGGCCACGAATTCAAGGCGGTGGGATCACGCTTTGTGTGGTCTTGTTTTGTCGCCATCGTCGCTCCCGAGTCTCTCGATCAAAATTCAACCTATGCTCCTACCGCTCTGAAACTCTTTTCGCAACAAAAATGACGATGGCTCAGTCATGTTTTGATGATCTCAACTGATAGACTCCTATGATGCCCACCGCCTTCCCTGAGCGACCCAGTTTTGTCCAACCTGAATACCCTGGTAACCGTCTCTACACATCGTTGTAGAGTCCTCTCCAGATCCTGGGTAACAAGATATTCTACACATCTCGATTCCTCCCCACGGCTACTGCAATGCGCAAACTCTTCATTGTAACATGAGTGGCCAGTCCGTATACCGCTGTTCCATCACTCGGACTGGATTTGTATCATGAGCCGGCCCGCATCTCTTCCTCAGTTGGTCACGATGTCCGAATGGTGGGTCATCACGGTGCAGGCTTGTCGTCCCAGCTTTCAAGGCAATCGTCGCTCTCTTTTATGATCATGGCAACAGACCAACCCAAACGGGTTTGTCAACTCGTCAAGGTGAGTATCCATTCTCGAGTACAGACCCAAGTTATTAACCATGATGCTCTCAGCTCAAGCTTTCTGCAGAAAAGAATATAAAGCGAATCACTCGGCAGCTTGGCCCGGCGTTTTGGACGCACTTCGAAGGCATCACATCACAGACTATTCAATTCACTACTATCCGCCCCTTTCCCTCCTGATTGCCAACTTCAAGTACACTGGCACAGACTACGCGGCAGACATGAAAGCGATAGCTGAGGATGAGATCACCAGGGAGTGGTGGAAGGTTACCGACACAATGCAAGAAAGTTTCCAGGAAGGGGCTGTCGGAAGTGGCAATGTCATACCATGGTGGACGGTCAGTTAATGAAATTTGACTTAGTATGTGTCCAGCTCAACTCTCGGTTAGGAGAATCTGGAAGAAGTTTTTCGTTTCGGTGGTTGATTGGGTAGATATGGCTCAAGAAATGCCCCTTGTTTAATCACATTTTCTCCCTTTTCTCCACCGGATTGACATTAAGTTATGGTGCCTTCGGGAGATGCAAAGCCCTTCAAGATCGTATCTACGACTCCGAGGGGAAACACCGTTTCACGGCGCCAAGGTCTCCGAAGCCCTAACTTTTTCTTTTACTCTTTTAAAGAATCCATATTAACGATTTTGAAATATCGAAGTCATCATTGGTCTGCATCCTATTTGACGTTGTTTCTACATCAATTCCACATCCTGATGATTGACCTTCACGTGCTCAGGTATCTCACCGCTGTCTTTTCCAGTGCTTTTGTTTGGTCAACCTTCTACACTTCCACCATCATCGTACATTCTCCTCGTATCAAACCACTAATACGATAATAATCATGCAGATACAATTGTTGAGCGACCTGCATCTTGAGGTAGATAGACTGGAGGAGCCGTCTTACTCCTACAACTTCCCTGCCCACGCCAAAGTGCTCGCTCTTCTTGGGGACATCGGTTGCGCAGCTCACGACGAGCTATTCACTTGGTTGCGGTGCCAATTACAAAGGTTCCAACTCGTCTTCTTTGTAATGGGGAATCATGGTAAGTTGCCTTGTTATTGTCGTCGAAATTGTGAATAACTTCCGATTTTAGAACCGTACGGGCTCACGATAGTAAGAAAGCAGCGCCATTCAGAAAAGCCCGATTTAACACGAGACCTTCTTTTCAATAAGGATGATGCTGCGACTAGATTCCGTACCTTCGAGTTGGACATCTCGAAAGACTCCGCTATACTAGGTCATTTCGTCTTCCTCAACCGTGATCGCTTCGATATCTCCACAAGGCTTACAGTTCTCGGGTGTACGCTATGGAGTGCTTTAGATCCGAACCAACTCGACGCTCTCTCCACTAGAGTCAAGGATTTTGGTCGAATTCAGGGTTTTGACTCCACGACCTTCGTCTCCCTCCATCAAAAGGACGTAGCGTGGCTTCAAGAAACCGTGGCACGGATATCCCGTGATGAACCTAGCAGAGATGTCATAATCTTCACGCATCATGCCCCCACTTCCAATGGCACAGCCGACCCGAAATTTGAAGCGCAACCAACAAGTTCTGCGTTCGCCACAGAACTCTTATCACGAGGAGACCATAGCTGGAGAACCGAACGGTGTGTCAAGTTGTGGGCTTTTGGCCACACTCACTGGTGCTGTGATTTCATCAGGGAGGGAATACGGGTCTATAGTAATCAACGCGGGTATGCTGGTGGTAAGCAGGGATATAACCCCGGAAAAAGCCTGACTTTTCCGGAGGAATGATACTGTAGAGATGACGAATACAATGGACAATGAAGGGTATCATATGTAGGGATATAACAATCGAGAATATGCTATATCCCACATTCGGGGTTGTGGTAGAGAGTGGGATGGTAACCAAATAATCACTTTCCGGCATTCGTAAAGTTGAAAGCCCTTAAAGACTTCCCCATTGAGGGTTGACAAGAGAGTTCGGGAAATGAGTGAATGGTAGCTGGGCGATTCATGTCGTGAACATTGTTGGGGTTGGGGATAATCCCGGTGGTCCACTGTTGCTTTCAGTACGTCATTTTCCGAGTTGGCCTGCCCTTTGGTTTTTGTAAATCTCCTGAACGAAGCTACGATATTCATCATCCTCTCCATCGGTTGTAGAACTGAGATTTCCTTGTTGGAGGTCGATAGAGACATTTTTTTCTGTATGTGTGCGGAGAAGACTTTTCACGAATGGACTGAGAGTTTCTGGAGAGCCCTTGATCGTATCCTTCGTAGGATTAGACGCAAACGGGTCTTCCAAAGTCCCAGAGAGGAGAAATTCTTCCACAACAGGGATTTCGCCTTCACCTCGGTCGACTCGATCCTCAGTATTCACCTATCGATCGAAGAAAGATATTAGAACGGTTCATCAAAGGGAGGAATGTGCAATCAACGGACCGAGGATTCCGAACCAGATTGTTGCGAAGAGGCTGGCGTGCTGATAGTCTGTTCAGGGGACCAATAAATGAAAGTGTTAAATCGCGTTAGAGACACGGGAAAGAGGGGATCGTCATCGGCATCCTGAAAAAGTGATTCGAGCTAGAAATGTTCGTATTATCAGGTATCCTTCGTCGGATCACATGGAATCTGTACGCACCTGCTCCCCACTCTCAGGTTCTCGAGCCTTTGCTGGGTCGCTATGATCGAGATTGAAGCGGTCGAAATGATGTACACGAATCCCCACATCAAGATCAGCACCATCGTGGAGGGCACCTGCCTTCATAGTGTTGTATCAGAGCACAGAATCGCAGAGACTAAAGAGAGAAAATGAAGAGAGGAATGGTCAGTGTTCGACTGGGGTAACAATGCCTGAGAAGACGGTGTCCAGCAAAAATACGGAGTACTGCTGGAATGGCTCGGTGGGTGGTACTTAACTGAGGGGTTCGGGAGGCCATATCCTGGAGAGGAGCATAGATGAAGAGGACCAGGAGCTTCAGGAGACAATAAGTTAACGCAGCGAGCAACGGTCTCTCCCTGCGTGAGGTCAATGCACAGAGCAGGGCTGCGGGGTGGAGTCTCCTCCTGGCAACAATAGACCAAGATACTAGTATATGGACCTTCAAGGGTGGATGGTATAAGCATCGCTCGCATTCAAGGACCTGGTGCGCTGTCACGACTCGGAGGCTTTGACCCGCCTCTTTGTATATCCCTGGAAGCAGGCATCATTAACGAACGCCGAAGAACCACTGGACAGATGGTTTTGCCAAATGCCCACATCACAATAAAATAGCTTTTTGGATTGTCTGCTTCATGTGCGCGTAAGAGCATCACGACTCGGATGTTTGACATGCCAGGGAGCGTGAAGTTGAAACCTAAATTCGGCGGACTCTGGCTAGATTGAATCGGGAAGCGATTGCCTTTTCTGTCGGTGTTGCGTCATTATTTGACCTCCCAGGCTCCAAAGTGCCACGGTGAGGGTTGGTCCATGTAACCATGTTGGACTTTTTGTTCGCTGCGAAGGCTTGTTTCTAATGCGAATAGCAGATTCTGTGCTACTTCTTCTCTACGGGGAACCTCGGTTTTACCGGCTCAGGGCTGATCTTCCAACATCGATCCTTGCTCTTGCGGGTGTGAGGCTGGCATGCCGTTGACCGGTAACATGTAGGAGTCAGCCTCCCTGTATTGAACCAGATCCCTCATAGTCCATTTCTTCTGATATTCCTTGTCTTCAACCAACTCGCCCTCAACTCGCTCGACCTCAAGCCTCCTCCAAAACTGTCAAATTTCAACGATGCCAATCGCAAGCACGGTCGCTGCTTTTATTCCCAACGAATTGCTTCTTGTTGCTATATCCCTCTTACTCTACTTCTCGTTCATCGCCTTTCTTATTGGGTCCTATTTCTTCGGTAGTTATATCCTGCGTAGATTTTCCATGGTAGGTCCACACTTGTTCTATTTCCTGCTCGACAATGTTGAATAATGTAATCAGGCCTATCAGGATGTCCGTGAGGATACCAAGGGGTCTTCACTCAAAACCGATGTCATACATAATCCCTCTCCTGGTGCCGAAAAGATAGAACTTGAGTTTGATCTCGAGGGGCAGTTCTATCGATGTTCAAGTTATCAGGCAGAGTCTCCCCATTGTTCGCCACGGACGGAGGTGGTGTCAAATGAGACCAACGGGACAACAAGCACTGGGGATCTCTCTCCCTCTATCCCCAGTTTGGGAGCAGATGAAGACACCGAATTATCCTCTGAAGATATCGTCGCGGAAGTCGCCCGACCTTGGATATGTCCCTCATCTTCGTCTACTTCCATGCTTGCTGTACCCCGGAATGAACCCTCCTCCGATGTGAAACCCTGGTATACTGATATACCCGAGATTCGCATCGAAGAATGCGAAGACCCCGAACCTTTCAACGATGATATCAAAAATGTCGCTTTATCCGCTGCACTTTCTGTTACAAATCTGAGCATGGAGTTTCTATCCGTCCCTCCTCGTTCCTGCTATGCTCCCCGTGAATCTTCCCAAGACGAAGCAGACGAGGAGGAATTCAGCGAGAGCGGCGATGATACCAACCTCACGTCGATACTCGACGACTTCTCTGCTATCAACGAAGTTCTACTTCTATCTACCGGGTCTTCGGAGGAAAACACCCCTTCCAAACCTTCGCTCAACCAAGAGATTTTTCATCATCCTGTTTCTGCGATGTCAAGAGGGCTCACACCCCATCAATTCACCTTCGGTTGCGATCTTTACAGAACATAGATGTTTGCTCGGTCCTTGTCACTGCAACAACTTCATCTTGGACTCCACGCTCGTGAAAGAGATTAGTTGTCAAGACCATCTGTATCTATGACACGTCTGTTCAAATCGTGCGCACGAATCATGCCAAAGCAGTTTTGGATTATTGAATGGGTGACGAACACTGTTGAAAGTCTCGCGACAAAGAGCACAAGGATCAGCCTCATGAATCGAATTTTTGCTACTACATTGTGTTATGGATGTACAGGCAGTGTATATTTAGAAGAAAGAAAATAGAGTTGGATATTTAAAACATGCGTTCCATTGGTTCAGGGACTTCGTTATGCAATCGACCGGAGAACTGTGAACTGAATCCCAGCCCAATCCACCCCTCCGATCCTGAATGGCGAACAGAGGAAACAGACATGTTGTCCCATGAAACATGGGATGATGCATCTGTATAGGAAGTCTCCGAGCCCGAGTCGCTCGAGGCAGAGGACCAATGGTTCTCGAATTGTAGGTCGGAAAGCGTCGATGTGAGCTCCGAGACTGATGGAGATGGCGACCAAGAAGCCGTCGTCGCGGGGAAAGATGCGGAAAAGTCGAGGGTGGGCAAGACGAACGAGGCAGCTGGATCAATGATATCCATCTGCGGAGGCGTCGCAGTCCCTGAGCTCAAAGCAGACATAATCTCATCCATAGAGTCAATCTCTATCTGCTTTTCGTCTTCTCGCACCTCCTCCAAGACACACCACCCTACCCCAGCTTCACCAATTATACTCCTCACTTGACTCTCCGTCCAACCTGCAAACTTGACCTCGAGGACCGAGCATAACCCACTTGGATCTCCAAAAGCCGAAGTCGTCACCCCTCCCTTGTCAAATACTCGTGCCGTATCCAGTCGTGCAAAGAGGGTAGATACACGAAGAGTATGAGTGGCGTGATCTGTATGTATCGAAGACAACACCGAGAAGGGGAGGAGAGGGTGAATGGAAGAGTGGGCAGGAGGCGAAAGGGGGAGTGGGTGGCGCAAGGTCGGGGTTGGCGCAATTGGGATGAGGAGGTAGGTCGTGACAGAAGGGACTGCGGGAACTGTGAAGTAATTGTCGAGTTCCGTCTCCTGAGCGTTGTCAGTGACAGAGGATTCGGTGACGCTCTCATGAAGAACGAGCTTGGGCTGTTGCATCTCTTTGTTGCCGTTGCCCGCGACACGCTTCTTCGACGTGTACTTCTTGATCTTTCCAGCTTCCTTTTCCTTCTTGACTCGCAACTCCCAATCTGCTTCCCAAAACGCTCGGCCAGTGATTGGGACATTGTCGGCGAGTGTCTGGAAAGCGGATCGGCTTGTGCAGAAGTTTCTCGCCGTCCCGAGCCCAACCTGAGTTACACTTCTCGGGATAACTGGAGGGCGTGGAATGTACGGCCCATGGAGGGGTCGTCCAAGTGCATATCTTGCGGGAAGAGATAAACCTTGCTGAATTGTGGGGCGGACATACGCTGGGGAGGCGTGCATGCAACGACCGACTGCTGGTACATGCCGCAAAGTGCCGGGCTTGGTAAGGTGAGATACGAAGGTTGAGAAGAGAGTACGTGTTTGTTTGAAAATGTTTTGGACTGTCGAACCACTCGGCCTAGTTGCGCGAGGGATGAAGGAAGAGATATGGATTGATCGAGAGGTGTTGTGAGGGAGCATATTAGGCACCTGGCTTCTGCCAAATGCTCGCGTCCCGTGAGACGCGAGCTGCATCGTTGAACGAGTTTACTTCCGGTCAACGAGGGGGGGAATGATGGTGGTCAAGGTGCAACGAAGAGTAAGGGCTATAAGAACGCTGCCCAAGGCCTGCTCCAGACGA